>JAADYG010000181.1:0-48326 GCA_023338115.1 Phytopythium boreale
CGAGCTGCCGCTGGCAGAGCCAGAGCTACCAGAAGCACTCGCGACAACTGTCTCGATGTTGTTGGTGTTGTCCTGGAGAGCGAGAATGTCGCTGGCGAGGCTCGAGTCGTAGACGTTGCTGAAGAACGAGAGGCTTGACGATACCTCGACAACGCTGGAGGACGACTGTATCGCGTACAACGCCGACGCTGCAGAAGATGATGAGGACGAGGCGGTCGACGAAGTCTTGCCCCCAGATGACGTGCTGGATCCCGAGCTGGTTGTTCCTGACGCGGTCGAGTCAGAGCTGGTCGTCTCCGAAGAGGTCCCCGACGCGGTGGTTCCACTGTTTCCACTGGCAGTGGAGTCCGTACCGGTACCCGAGCTTGAGGGGCTCCCAGTTGACGAGGACGTCGCCGGCTTCGTGGTTGAGGAGGAAGACGAAGTTGATGGCTTCGTGGTCGACGAGGAGGATGTCGTTCCGCTGTCGCTCGAAGCATCCTCGTGCGCCTTCGCCAGGAGTTTGGGGAACGTGTTGGCGTAAAAGTACGCGTACTGCTCGTCCGTCGAATCTCCCCAGGTCTTCACCAGGTCGGGGTACAGGCGCTGGTACAGCTTGAAAATCGCCTCGGCCTCGGTCTGCAGCGTCACTTCTTCGGCATCTTCGGCTAGCGCACTCAGGTAGCGCACCGCGTGGACCTCAAACGCGCTCACCGACATAAGACGCCGCGCGGCGCCGCTATCCTGGTTCGCCTGCGCTCGTTCGGCGAGAGCGGCCTCCACGAACCGGTGGAGCTCGGCGAGCGACTCGGCGCCGGTGTTAACAACCGCTGCGTCATCAGCGCGCGCGTTCTCGGCGAGCGTTGCGGTCGCCGCGACAAGAAGCAGCCACAGCCCCGACACCTTCATCCTGGTGCTGGTGTTGTTTGTTGGTCAAGTTTCCAGTTGCAAAATGGGGCAAGGAGGGGAAAAGCAAAGAAGGAAGCGGGCCAAGTGTACCCAATGGGCACTCTTGGTCGAATTTCGACCAATGAGCGACCGATCAAGAGATGAGCGGAGGAGAAAAAGGCACTGGATATATCGATTGTGACAGGTTTTCAGACACAGCGAGTGTCCAAGCCATCGCCGTCTTCCAGCGGTAAGTTAGGCACTGTACCAGTGATGTACACCGGCACCGGAACGGTTGGTTTAGCCGCGAATTGCTCCCACAGATATGCCCAGCGTGTCGATCAAGATTGTCAAGGGGATGAAGATACCAAAAGGTCGGGCGAAAGTACACCAGAAACTCCAGTCAAGTGCGTTCGAAATACAGTACAGTATGTGGGGTATATCGCATGCAATCATTTCGCTGGTGAGGGCAAACCCCACCACTCCACAGCTACAAAATATAGATATTCACTTTGAAGAGGTTATCCGTTTATAAAGGATGTGATACCCTCTCACGGAAACTTTGCAAGAGCCAGGCAAGGTTCAAGCCCGAAAGGTACAGAAGCGGCGACGGTCGCCATTGGTCTTGAGGCAAGGACACTTAGTCGGCGGCACGGGACCGCACTCGAACGGCACAGTGCTTCTGTCTACTAGACAGTGTCTAGCCCTCGTTTCCAGGCAGGTTCGTGTACTGCGCGCGGCCTTGAGCGCCTTCACGCCGTGTGAGCTCGCTCGAACATTCAACATCATACAAAAAATATATGAGATCGAGGTTCTAATTTTTTGCCACCGGGTCAGAGGCGAGACCGACCTTCACCAAGAATAGTGTGTTCCACATTCCACATAACTTAGTACGTATGTACTCCTGTATGGTTCACACAATTTTATGCCATCATAATACAGTACCGTGGCGCGTGCGTGGCCACGGTACTCCGCCAAGGTTTTTGCTTCCGGACGACGATCATGATCGGTCAGACCATGATGCTACGGTCTCTGCTCCCGCGCGCGTTCAGCATCGTCTCCAGGGCGTCCGTCGCCTCGAGTGAGGGCCCGTCGTTAGGCATCGCGTTCGGCATCGCGTTCGACATTGACGGCGTCCTCATCCGGTGCGAATTATGGCGCACATCGGAGCGTGAAATGGTAGTCAATCGCCGAGGCCTCTGACTTGTTGCGCGTGTTCGGTCGGTCGCAGCGGCGGCCAGGCGCTTCCTCACGCACGCGACGTGCTGCTGAGTCTGCGCAAGCACAACGTGCCGCACATCTTCCTCACGAACGGCGGCGGTAAGTTGTTCTAGCGCGCGTGACTGTCGGAGGCAGCACTAAGGCTCACGGTCAACATGCCAATGCAGGCTGCCTGGAGGCGGACAAGGCCTCCAACCTGGGGCGCATCCTGGACCTCGAGATCGACCCCGCGCACATGGTGCTGTCGCACACGCCCATGCGCGAGCTCACCACTACCTACGCGGGTGCGCTCGCCGACATTTCGTAGCTTGGAGACGGTATCATCGCCCACTGACTCACGGTGTTTGCTCGCAGACTCGCGCGTGCTCATCTTAGGCTCCCACGACGTCTGGAACGTGGTGCGTACAGGGTCTACGGACCTCTCCAGCGACCAAAACCCACGCTTTCCGGTCCTCTAACAGTGATCCGTGCCGTGCACGCAGGCGTCGCACTACGGCTTCAAGAAGGTCGTGAGCATCGAGGACCTGGCGCACTTCCACCCGGAGGCATACCCGTTCCGTACCTACGAGAAGAGGTGGGTCGGGCTCAATCTGCTCACGTGGCCAGCGGCAACGTCATTTAACGCTCTTGCTGGTTGGATTGGGTGTACAGAGTGCCGCCGTTCCACGACGAGCCCATCGAGGCCATCATCGTGATGCACGACCCGACGGACTGGGCGCCGGAGATCCAGATCGCGACCGACGTCCTGATCGGCGGTGAGTACAATAGATCGCCGGCGCTGCACCTGCAAGCGTCAACTATTGTACCTCTTGTCTGATGCGCCTCCGTTGGCGAAGGCAACCCGCCGGGCAGCGGGCGACCGGATGGCAAGCAGACGCCGCTGTTCGTGAGCAATGACGACTTCATCTTCAGCGGCGCGTACCCGCACCCTCGCTACGCTCAAGGTGGGTCAGACGTGGCTGTAAACTGTTGCATTTTGATGTCAGGGGCTCACACGCTGTGTGGCGCGGTGTCGACGTGCAGGCGCGTTCACGCGGTGCCTGAAGCTGCTGTACGAGCAGCGCACGGGCCGCGAGCTCGAAATCACGCACTATGGAAAGCCGCACAACGTGACCTACGAGTGCGTACCGTCCTGTGTTTGCTACCTGTCGTCTGCACCACTAACCTCCGGATGCAATGGCCTCGCAGCTTTGCGGAGAAGAAGCTCAACACGATCAAGCTCGGCGGCGCCCCGCTGCAGACCATCTACGGCATCGGTGACAACCCGCACTCAGATATCCACGGCGCCAACCAGGCCGGCGCGCACTGGACCTCGATCCTGGTGCGCACGGGAGTGTTCCAAGACGCCGACGGCCTCCCCGAGCATGAGCCTGATGTGTACGCAGACGCCGTGCTGGACGCCGTGCGCCACATTTACGCGACCGAGAGCATCGACCCCTCCGTCCTGTGAACTCCACCGCCTGTGTGAGGCTCTGTCCATCTACTGAAGAGTACTGGGGACACCGAGAGAGGGAGAGAGCGCTGGTCAGCATGGGATCACCTTAGACAAGAGCTCCATAGACTCCATACGTTGTGGTTGAGGAGCGGCATATTCTTCAACGTCTATTGCTCCTCCACGCCTCATCTATCGTCATGTTCTCCTCCATCCAACGACTCACTAGTCCGACTTGACTAGTGGCGCGGCCGACATGTTCCGCAGCCAGACGCTAAACTCCTGCAGCACCGCACGCTCCTGCGCGGCTGCCAATTGCGCCGTCGAGTCGCGTGGCTGCGCCTCATGCTCCTGGTCGTGGTGCTGGTGCGGGTCCCGACTACGTGGAGACTGCCAATGACTTGCCTGCTCGTCTTCCTGGCTCGGCTCGTCGTCTCCGATGTCGCGCTCCATGTCTTCGTCGCAAAGCAGGCCGCTCGCGCCAGGCGACAGGCTTCCTTCTCTTCGGTGCGGCGTGTTGGCCTCGTCATCGCTCCCGGCTTGCTCCATCTCTTCGTCGTCCGCTTCGTTCTCTCGCATCGGATGGTCGCCGTCGGTCGGCTCAGGTCGCTCAGGAGGAGCCATCGACTTGGTTGTATCTACTCTAACATCACTTGGTTCGTCCGCTCTTCTTGCGTCGACGGCCATCGCGGCACTCAAGAGCGACTGACACAGCATGGACAACACCCCAGAGGTCGGAGCATCGCTCATCGCTTCGTCGGTGCTACTGCTGCTTCTTGTGGCACTGCTGCAGCCATACGCACCGTCTAAGATGCTGTCCACATCCGGGAGCGGTGGAGGGTTGGCAAACGTGTCGTTTGTCCGCCCAAAAGAGGCTGAAGCTTGCGCCCCACCTAGTTCCCCTGACACCACGCGACTTGAGCCCACCTTGGTGTATTTGCGCTTGGCAAACGACGGCGTCACGCCTTCCGTGCCCCCCATCGCGGTCGGCTGCGGGTGCCGAACACGCACCAACTGGTCCGAATCCGTTGGCCGAAATGACATCAGCGAAGCTGCTGCGGAGGATGAAGGGTGGCGCGAAGAAGGCGTCGACGACGGGAAAGCTGACGGGAACGACAATACCTGGACAGTTTGGGGCGCGGACGGCGCGCTCTCAGACAGCAGTTCCAGCGCCGATATCCGGCGGTTGCCTATAACAACAGTCGACGACGACGCCGCCGGATTGAATGCGGTCGGGTCTGCAGATGATGCGTGGGCCGGCGAGACGATGTTTGGCCGCCTTCGAAGGGCTTTCTGGGAAGACTTGCCACGCTGTTGGTGCTGCTGCCGTTGCTGCTGGTGCTGCTCCACGTGCGCGGTCGAGATGACTTCGGCCGCCGCCGCGACGCCACCCATCATTACCACCTTCTTGGCCGATACGAACGTGTCCGTGTTGCGGCATTGCTGTAGGATCAGCACACAGTGTCGGGTGAGTTCGATGTGAAAACTAGCACTCCACTCCAGCACTAAGCACCACAGTTGAGACGTACGTGGCAGGCGCAGCGCGCGGTGCAGGGTACGCCAGCCTGGAAGCACTCGCAGTAGTTTTTCATGCACCCGCTCTTGCGGCAGTTGCAGCCGCGGAGGTGCTGGCTCGTGCCGCTTGCGACTTTTGGCTGGAACGCCATTGGGTTGCGGTCCAGGATGGCGGCGATCGCGCGCTCGCGCTGTGTGAAGGACTCCTGCATAAGGTCAGAGACGCATCAGATTCCGTCAGTCTCGATCGAAATACGAGGTAATACTGTCCAGCGAAAGCCTACCGGTCGGTTCTTGCAGCCTTCGCAGTTGCAGAGCTCGTCGCACATGCGTTGCGCAGCGAGGCACTCGCAATAGAGTTTGAGGCAGTGCGACTTTTTGCAGCTGCAGCCCTTGGTCTTCTCTCGCTGGAAGAGTTTAGATATACAATCGAGCAATCGTGTTAGCGAGGCCCGCACCACCTCACATTCTCGTAGAGGCGTTCGTATCGTACCCGTGGTTGTCGACAGCCGAGACACGGACACGCAGGCGTACAGCCGTTGAAGCGAACGAGACACGGGCATGAAGAAGTGCAGACGCCGCCGCGGCAACCGCACGGATCGCGCAGAGCGTGCGTCGCGTCTGAGTCCGTGCCGTTCCCTGTGTACGGGGATATAGTCATCGTGACCGACGGGATCGTTCCGCCGGTGGCAAGGTTGAACGCGGCCTTGCTCGCGGACGTGAGGATCACAGGTGCGCTGGTATCCGCAGTGCCAGCCGCCCCCGCTGCCGCGGCGTTACCGTTAGTGGCGGTGATGAAGGCGGGGACGCCGATCTTAGGCGGCAGCGGCGGCTGTGACGCGCTAGAAGCACTGCTAAGTCCTGTGGTCGGCATGGCGGCGGTTGCGGGCGCACGGGGCGTCTTCTGCGTGCGCTTCTCGATCGTCTGCACCGCGTGCGCGATCTCGAGCTGGTTGTGCTTCGTGTCGGAGCCACATAGAATGCATGAGTGGCCGCTCGCATCCCCTCCATAGCCCCAAGAGTACGCATGTACCTGCTGGTTCTTGCAGCCGACGCACTGGCAGCCGTCACCGCATCGCCCGCCGCCGGCGAAGCACTCGCAGTACAGCTTGAGGCAGCCAGACTTTTTGCAGCTGCAGCGTCGCGTCGTCTTCATCGCGCGCGCAACGGCTCGTCCCACGTCGTCGGTGCCTGCTGTTGCCACCGGGCGGGTGTCCATGGGCGGTCGGGAGGCACTGCGGGAGCCACTGGGGCGTGAGAACGGATCGAGGGATGGATGGGAAGAGAAACACTCGTAAAAGACCGGCAAAGTACCTGGAGGAACGCGCGCGACCAGCACAATTCGAGGAGACGAGTGGGGACGCCGTCTCGGTGGAAGATGGCGCGTTACAGAGTCACAGAGAGAGCGAGAGAAGATGAGGAGAGCGCTGCCGACGTCGTGGTGAGCGAACCTTCAAATTGGTTCGCCGCCGCGAGATTTGAATGTCTCGATCAATTCTTTTTGAATTTGAATGGGCGTTTCTGGAGAAAACAACACTGTTTCGAAACAGTGACATTTCGCCAGCATTGGTTGATGTGGTTGACAACACCTTGACGTCACTGCGTGAATGGACCATGAAGCAAGCACCCGACAACTTGGTCAATGCATCAGCAACAACATGCGATCACCAGCACGAAAGACGATGAGCATAACTGAAAAAGAGTGACCAAGAAGTGGCAATCCAAAAGGCACAGCGTTCACTGTGTCGTTGCAGGTTGATTAGCTGGAGTTATCGCTAGACGAAAACTACCGAGGCAAGAGCCCAAGTCAGCGGACGGACGCTTAGTAGTCGGCCTCGCCGCCGAACATGTCCATGCCGCCGCCCAGGTCGGCCTCCTCCTCCTCGGCCTCCTCCTTCTTGGCCTCGACCGGGGCCGCGGCATCGCCGGCAGCCGGGGCGGCCGCGACGGCGAAGGCCGACGGGTCGGCGAGGAAGGCCTTGAAGGGCTCGGCCTTCTCGAACGAGAAGGTCTCGCACTCGACGGCCACGGCCACGA
The DNA here is from genome assembly GCA_023338115.1 of Phytopythium boreale. Classification (NCBI taxonomy): domain Eukaryota; phylum Oomycota; class Peronosporomycetes; order Pythiales; family Pythiaceae; genus Phytopythium; species Phytopythium boreale. The sequence continues at coordinate 7,073 of JAADYG010000181.1, forward strand.
GCGCCTTGAAGGCGTTGGCGACCGAGTGCGGGATCGAGGCGAGCGTAGGGAAGCCGATCTCGAGCGAGATGGCGGCCACGTTGCGCAGACCGGCGACGAACTTGGCACACAGGTCCTCCTCCGTCAGGTCCAGCACGGCCGGGTCGAAGATCGAGCCGTTGTCGTACACCGACTGGATGACCAGACCGTACGAGAACGGCTTGATGTTGAGCTTCTGCAGCAGCGCAGCCTCCGAGTTGCCGACCTTGTCGCCCTTCTTGGTGAGCAGCACCTCGTTGGTGATCTCAATCTGACCCTTCTGAATCTTGGTGGCGATCTGCAGGGCTTGGAAGAACGACGTCTGGCCGGGGTCGGCGCCCGTGGGGCCGGGGGGCACGATGACGTCGATCGGGGCGATCGAGCCGACACGGGCCGGGGCCGGCACCTTGTTGGACTCGAGCACCTCGCGGACCTCGTTCAGGTCGGCGTTGGTGAAGACGAAGCCGACGTTGCCCTTAAGCAGCGGGATGAAGTGCTCGAGCGGATGGCCCGGGTTCTTCTTGAGGAAGTTGTGGAACACCTTGCGCATGAGCGTGTTCTTGCCCATGAGCACCTCGGCCTGGCCGCGCAGCGCGATACGGATCTGCTGCATCTGGTTCGAGCCGACATTGTCCACGCCCACCAGGAAGATCTTGGTGTAGTTCTCGAGAAGCGCCTCCAGCTTCTCGAAGTACTCGAGCTTGCGTTCCTGCGAGAGACCCATGGTTGCCTAGAACGACGCAGTCACTTTAACCACCGACGGGGAAACGTGGAGACCTGCGCTTTTGGATATTGAAAATGACAGCGGGAGGCGGCGGGGGCGGGTGTCGAGCGGCTTGCTGCGGCTGGCGGTTGTCGACCGCCAACCAATCGAGGGGATCCCCCCAGCCCTCGCGGATTATTTACAAAGAGGTCAGCAGCAAAAGGTTGCGGGGTTCGACACACTGTGTATAGAGATATAGAGGTAGCGTAACCATTGTGCCCTGTATTGTTTGCGTGAGATATACAGAGATGGAGACTGTGATCATTTGGAGCCGGCGTTCGTCGTCGAGATGTGAGCGCGAACTCACCGCAACTGGAGTGAACTTGCGCGCATGGCCGGAGAGCGGAGCACCTCGACCCAATCGCCTGCGCGATGCCAATCTCGTCGGCGTCAACACAACGCGCTGGTGTACCTATAATACGTGGTTGACGCTTGCAACGCTGACTTCCCCCGACTGGTTACCAAGGTCGAAGGTTACTCTAGCATACATTCAGCCAGTGTAGACGAAAAGATATCGAAGGGGGTACGCCTCGTACCCCTACCGAAGTTACAGTGTACTGTACCCCCACGACGCTGTGCCCCGCCAGACTTTCCCCCTCCTCCCTCCCTCCCCCTTCAAACACGTCGAAAGCTTTTGGTGGCATCCATCTTTGTTGTCTCTCTCTCTCTCTCTCTCTCTCTCTCTACCTGTCGACGCCCATTCCCGCATTCCCAGTGTGAGCGAGAGGAGATGGCGGACCTGGAGGCGCTGGCGAGCCGCGTGGTCGGCCGCATGCACGAGCTGCTGCACTCGGAGGCGGCGAACGACACGATGGCGCAGGTGCACGGGCTGCTGGCGTACGTGGGCGTGCCCAAGCCGTACCCGGACGCCGAGCGGCTGGCCATCGCGCTGGCCACCGGGCTGTTCACGCTGCTGGCGTACTTTGTGCTCTTCGGCAAGCGCCACCGCCGCCGCCGGCAGATCCTGCAGGAGGAGCTCGAGGCCGCGTACAACAAGGTCCAGGAGCTGCAGGACAAGCTCGCCGAGGTAGGGACAATCTGCCGTCGGTCGATATTTTACGTGTGCTGACGCTTCTGACCGACGGGGTTCTGCTGCTTTAGATGGAGGACGAGGAGGGCAGCGAGTCGACCGAGGAGATCCGCATCTGGATGGACGGCGCGTTCGACATGATGCACTACGGGCACATGAACGCGTTCCGGCAGGCGCGCGCGCTGGGCACGTTCCTGGTCGTGGGCGTCAACGACGACGAGTCCATCACGGCCTGCAAGGGCGCGCCGCCCGTGTTGAACAACGAGGAGCGCATCGCGTCGGTGGAGGGCTGCAAGTTCGTGGACGTGGTGGAGCCGCACTGCCCGTACATCATGAACGAGGAGTACCTGCAGCGCATGATCAAGAAGCACCGCATCGACTACGTGGTGCACGGCGACGACCCGTGCATCGTGGACGGCAAGGACGTGTACGAGTCGGCGCAGAAGCTGGGCAAGTACCGCACGATCCCGCGCACGGAGGGCGTGTCGACGAGCGACATCCTCGGGCGCATGCTCGTGATGCACAAGACGCACCACACGCACGAGGACTTTGGCAACGGCCAGCTCTCGTCGCAGATGGTGTCGCGCGGCTCGTCGAACAGCAAGATGTACGAGCGCCCGTCCAAGTTCCTCACGACCAACCGCATGCTGCGCCTCTTCTCGGTCGGCAACCACGAGCCGAGCAAGGACGACCGGGTCGTGTACATTGACGGCGCGTTCGACATGTTCCACGCAGGCCACGTCGAGATCCTCAAGCGCGCCAAGCAGGAGGGCTCGTACCTGATCGTGGGCGTGCACAACGACGCCGTCGTCAACTCGCACCGCGGCCTCAACTACCCGATCATGAACCTGCACGAGCGTGTGCTGAGCGTGCTCGGATGCAAGTACGTCGACGACGTGCTCATCGACGCGCCGTGGCAGGTGACCAAGGAAATGATCGCATCGCTCCACCTGTCGGTGGTGGTGCACGGCTCGCACCGCGACCAGGACCACCTGCGCGGGTTCTCGCTGGAAGACCACTACACGCACGCGCGCGAGGCCGGCGTGTTCAAGGTGATCCAGAGCCCCAGCGCGCTGGACGTCAAGGACATTGTCGCGCGCATCAACAACAACCGCGAGCGCTTCGAGAAGAAGTTCGAGAGCAAGATGAAGTCCGAGGAGGAGTACTACGCCGACCGCTACGGCAAGGCCCTGCCCAAGTAGGCGAAGCGAGAAGAGGAGATCGGGTGTGGTGGTGCATTCTGTAGGTGCATAGAGGCGAAGCGGTTGACTGGGACGCGAAGGAGAAGGCGGTCGTCAGTCAGCTGGCTGCTCATTTTATGAGACTGGTAGGTAGCCGAGTAGTGTGCTGGTGGCGGCAGTGGCTGGGCGTGTTCGCATCATCTCGTCCAGGCGGCCATGCCCTACGGAGAGACGCGTGAGCGCGCAGGTAAAGCAGACCAACACGCACTGTAAACGAGCGCTTTCCGTTGCAACAGCGTGGTCGTGGAGCTTTCCAGGGGATTTGGCACAGTGTCCCAGCCGTGGATGGCGCCCAATGGCAGCCCAAGGGAAAGAGGACGTCGCTGTTCACTGCGTTGGTTGTTAAACGCGCGAGCCTCCTCCGTGATGCGCATGCGTCCGCATTGCCCTCGACATCACGTCGGAATCCGACCACGCATCCCCAACTTCACCTGTCCCTTATTTAACCCCATCAGATACAAAAATCAAGTCGAAGGTGTCCCGAATGTAAATCATTCGCACACATTCGACTTGCGCAAAGATCGCCACAGCCAAGGTGCCGCCAGGCATTCGCCGTCTCTCTGTAAATGTGGCGCAGTACGTGGCGCCTCCGGGTCCTCGTGCCCTATTTTGTCCGGTATGTGTGTCGTGTGGTGTCCATACTTTGCGTACTGACCGCTGCTTCCCCCGCTCATTGCCGTGGTCTGTACCAGGCGCAGCGCAGAGGACCCCGCTCTGCCGTCTCGTGACTCGAGGGGTTTCTGCTACTTCAGCGTGGAGGCGTTCTAATCGTAGCGCCCGCCTGGCTATTGCGCGATTTGCGAGCTCCCGGCCACGAGTCCACCCCGAGCGCCCCGCGACCGCTGACCTTGGTGCCCGCGCGCTGCTGCTGCTGCTGCTGTCCGCCGCCTCGTGCTCCACGTCCGTCGCGCTGCTCGCGCGTCACAAGAAGATGGAGTCCGCCGACGCTGTCAAGGCCGAAGAGCTGTACAATGACAACGCGTACGACCGCCGCGCGCTGCTGGAGGACCTGCGCGCCATGCACGCGGCGCACGCGGAGGACGTCGGCGTGATCTGGCGGCTCACGCGCGCGGCCTACGACGTGTCCAACCTCAAGGCCACCCCGGCCGCCGAGAAGAAGGAGCTCACGTACTACGCGCGCGACGTGGTCCAGAAGGGCCTCGACCTGACCCAGGACGTGCCCGAGGTCCACAAGTGGTACGGCATCATCCTGTCGTCGATCGGCGACTACGAGGGCTCCAAGGTGTCGATCGCCAACTCGTACGTGATCAAGGGCCACTGGGACAAGGCCGTCGAGCTCAACCCGAACGACCCGACCACCTACTACCTGCTCGGCCGCTGTAAGTTGCATGAGGCCCCTGGTTCCCCCTCTTTTGTTCATCCATTGGCTGACGAATGACGAATGTATACCGTGGCACAGGGTGCATCGCGATCGCGGACCTGTCGTGGCTCGAGCGCAAGGCGGCCGCCGTGCTGTTCGGCGCGCCGCCCGAGTCATCGTACCAGGAGGCGCTGGACTTCCTACTGAAGTCGGAGGCGCTCGCGCCCGACTCGTGGAAGAAGCGCACGCTGCTCATCGCGCAGGTGCACCAGAAGATGAAGAACTACGCCGCCGCCAAGGACTGGACCAACAAGGCGCTCGCCCTCCCTGTCCAGACCGAGGAGGACGAGACCGTCCAGGAGGAGGCCGCCGCCCTGCTCAAGAAGCTGTAGCTTCGTGCATTAATGCAGGAAGGAGACCGTGGAGCGGTGCACGGGCGCCCAGGGGCCGGCCCTGAAGGACGCGCGGGCGGGCGGCGGTTCTTTCCATTTACGGTTGCAGTGGGATTCCCATACATTTTTCCTATTGTCCGCGGCTTTTCTTATTTCGATCGCTTCCTTCGTTTACCTTATTTTACGGTAAGCTCGCAAAAACGATTAGGGTAGCGAATCTATCAACCCCCGCGTCGCCCCATCCCCAGCCAAATAACCCTCACAACCTCATTATTGAGGTTTTATAATGGAAACAGCTCGCGGGTATGCAGAAGGGGCAACGCCTAATTGAGGTTTTTTAGCGCGTGGTGTTGGCGGCGGCGGGTTACTTTATCCGAGCCGAGTGGTTAGACCAGACCAGCGCTGCAATAAGCGGTGGGGGCGGCGCAAGAACAAGCGACCGGCGCGGGCGACTAGACCGTCGGCTCGGCCACAGGCGCGGGGCAAAGGCGCGGAGCGGACAGCGAGCGACTGGCGGGCGGAGCGAGCGCGGGGGAGCGCGGCAACGCTAGGGAGAGTGCGGGCGAGAACAAGGGGGGAGGAACCAGCACGAGCCGAGCGATTTAAACCGAGTGACGGGGAGATAGAGCGAGGAAACGAACACCATGGCGATCACGTCGGACGAGGTGAACTTCCTCGTCTACCGGTACCTGCAGGAGTCAGGTGCGTGATGCGGAGCGAGGGCGGAGCGAGCGAGACGCGGAGGGGCGATCGCCGGTACTGACACTGTAGTGGGTGTATTGTGTTGTAACAGGGTTCATGCACTCGGCGTTCACGTTCGCGTACGAGAGTCAGCTGGCCAAGACGAGCGTGATCAAGACGGACCTGCCGCCGGGCGCGCTCGTGTCCTTCATCCAGAAGGGGCTGCAGTACGTCGGCATCGAGGCGCACATTAACGAGGTGGGTTGCGGGTAGTATCCGCGAGTGGGGCCTTTGCGCGCAGTGCTGACAGCGACTATGAAACGTGCTGATTCGACGGCAGGACGGAACGGAGCGCGAGTGCGACGGCGACTTTTCGCTGCTGAGCCCGCACATTTGCCGCGTGGCGCAGTCGGCGTCCAGCAGCACCAAGAGTGCCAAGGTGTCGAACAAGCGGAAACGGAAAGTCGACGGGTCGCCCGACGCAGTGGACGCCCCAAAAGGTACGGCGGAGTGGTCACCGCGACGCATTTTCAGCAATTTCTGGGTTGTTGACGGTGTCTGCTCGTGTGATTGGGCCAGTAGTGACGGAGGTCAACGGCGTGGACAAGAGCGCCAAGGACCCTGTCATCCTGCTGAACGGCCACGAGAAGGAGGTATACGCGTGCTCGTGGAACCCGGCCAAGGATCTGCTCGTCTCCGGGTACGTCTCCTTCGACTCCTGTGCGCTGTGTGGCGAGAGTGAACAGTGAGCTGACTTGCTGTCGGTTCTTTTCGCACGGCACGCAACAGATCGAGCGACTCCACAGCGCGAATCTGGACGGTGCCGGCCGAGTTCAAGAAGCCGGCTGAGGCGGATGTGAAGGTTTTGCGGCACGGCACTGGCGATCACAAAGACGTCACGACGCTGGAGTGGAACGTACGTGACCAATGGGCAGTGCCCGGTTGAGCCTGGCTATTGTGCAAAGACCTGACGCTTGTTCTGCCGCTGACAGCATGACGGTTCGCTTCTGGCGTCCGGCACGTACAACGGGAAAACGTGGATCTGGGGCACCGACGGTGAGATGAAGCACGTGTTCCAGTATCATAACGGGCCAGTGTTCGCCACGCGGTGGAGCAAGTCGGGGCAGTTTTTGCTCAGCGCCAGCTTTGACAAGACGGTGGTCGTGTGGGACGCGAAATCGGAGACGAAGAGGCAGCAGATCAAGCTGCACGACGGTAAGCCAACTATGATCGTGCTGGTGGTTTGGTTAGTAGTGGAACGCATCTAACTTGTCAGGATGATGCTTATGGCAGACCCCATCCTGGACGGATCATGGAAGGACGATGAGACGTTCGCGACGTGCTCGTCGGATATGAAAGTCTGCATCACGCGCGTTGGCCAGGACCACGCGGATCTCGTTCTGCGCGGCCACTCAGACGCCATCAACTCGGTCAAGTGGGACCCTTCGGGGCAGTACGTGGCATCGTGCTCGGATGACTACACGGTGATGATATGGGACCCCGTGAAGGCCGCTGGGTCAGCGAGCAAGAACGGAACGGCTGCCGGGGAGAATGTAGAGGCAGCGCCGGAAAACGATCAGGCGTCCTCTGACGCTCCAGTCGAGTCGACTGCATTCGTACACCGCCTGCAGGAGCACAAGAAGGAGGTCTACACGTTCCGTTGGAGTCCGACTGGCCCGGGATCGTCGTTGCCGAATGCGCCGCTGACACTGGCCAGTGCTTCTTTCGACGGGACCGTCAAGCTGTGGGACGTCGAGTCTGGGACCTGCAGACATACCTTCGAGCACCAGTAAGTGACGACCGCTGCTCATCCCTTGTATCTCGCGGTTTACTGACACGGTGTCGTGTGTTTGATGCTGTGATTGCAGGTTCCCGGTGTACGGCGTTGCATATAGTCCTGGCGGAGAGTATTTGGCTAGCGGAACAGTAGGAGGGGTGGTCAACGTCTGGTCACTGAAGGTACGCTCGAGCTGTCGCGTTCTTTGGTGGAGATCGTTGCAGCGAGCTCACTGGTGCTTTGCTCGTTGATGTGAACGACAGGACGGGTCCTTGGTCAAGACGTACCAGACCAGCGGGGATATTTACGAGGTGAGCTGGAACAAGACGGGCGACCGGATCGCCGCGTGCGTTTCGAGCGGCGACGTCGCAATTATCAATTTTCGAGTGTAGTATTTACTGAGCAAGCCCGACGCCGACGACGCGCACGAGTCCGTGGCCCGAGGCCTCTAGAACGGAGAGAACCACACAGAGAATACGATCAATGGAGCGTAGACGCGACCGCGAACCCACCATGCCCCGGCGCCGCCAGCGCGCCCGACTCAATATATCCACCCTTCCATCTATGTGTACTGGACCTCGAGGGAGTATTGGTGTGGGGTAACCTATCGTCGTCGTGAGACCATCGGTGCTTTGCCACGGAGTCCGTGGCGTGATACAGTTGCCTTGGAATAGCGGCGGCGATTTCTATGCGTCTGGAAGTGGCACCGACCTGGAGGAGCTTGAGGAAACTTCAAGAGACCAGTGTGATGTGCACTGTACAGCAGTGCTACAACGTCTCGACGGTCGGTCGGCCAAAGTTGCAGCGCTCTGCCAAGTGTACCACCGCCGCCTGAAGCACAGTGTGGCTCTGTTTGGAGCCTCAATGGATCTGTGGCATCTGACAGTGGTGCGGGCAATGCCGTCCTCGGATAGACGCGGCTTGTCGGTTGGCAAACGCTTCAGCGACACTGTCTTATGAGTGTCAGTCGGCCACGACTCCATCCACATCCGGTTAGTTCCTGTATAATTCCGCATCACGTTCGACGCGTCCATCCCGCTTCAACACGTGGCTGGCTCGCTCTCCTTCGAAGGTCAAGTCATCAACGACGCTGAGATAACGACACAAGTCAAACCAGGCTGGTTTGGTTAACCGGTAGCCAGCACCAGAGTAAACACCACGTGGCTGTCATTCAACCCCTCAAGGTGTCATTCACGACTCACGACTCGACTCGCCAGATGGAGCTGACGGTCTCCGTCGTCACCACCGCAACCGACAAAACAACAGCGCTAATACAGTAGCGACGCATTTCAGTGGGGAAAGCGGAGGGGTTAAGAGGACCCACATGCAGGCTCCGTCCGTCATCTTCACCAACCTCGTCATCATCACGGTGAGAGGGAGGCAAGAGCCAGGGTCGGTCGGTCCATCGAGTCCACTCCCCTCGCCAAAGGGTTTGTGGACTTGTCCTGTTTGCAAACGAAAGGGTTGAAGCCCACGTGTGGGGCGGGCATAAACAGCACGCTCTCCCCCAGTTTATTGGCTAAAATTCGTTTGTTCTCCCCTACCCGCATGCAAGCCCCACTAAGGTTGCGTGAACATCGCGTCCGCCTCGCAGTCTTGGGTTCATTACGCAACTTTACCGTCACCAACACTCCTGGTCGAGGGAACTTTCGCGGCAATATTGAAACGCAGTCAAACTTTCGCCGCATTGGCCGCACGACGGGAAAGTGCGCGCGCGATTGCTTGATCGCTTCGTTAGAGTAGCGCGGCGCGGGCGGGCGGGCGGCCGATTGACCGACCGCGGAGGCCCACGGCCGCGGCGTCATGATCAGCTTTGACACGTTCTCAGGCCCGAGCAGCCGCGTGCGCGAGCGCGAGCTGGAGGACCGGCTGCGCTTCCACGCGGAGCACTTGGCATCCGGCCTCGCGGTTGACGGAACTAAGCAGCAGGGCCAACAGGAGCAAGACGAGGGAGAAGAAGAGGAGGAGGAGGGGTACGCGACCGCGCCCGAGCCGGAGAACGAGGACGACGACGATGGTGACGACGACGACGTCTTCTACGAGAGCCAGGACGAGGAGTTCGACCTGTTCCACGAGCACCCGCGGCACCCGCCGCGCCGCAAGGAGCCGGCGCCGAGCGACGTGAGCAGCAGCAGCAGCGCGAGCAGCAGCCCGGGTGACCTACGCGAGGAGGCGGCGACGTCCAGGATCCAGCAGCTTGTGCGCCTGCTGACGGACGCGCGCGCACACGACGCGCGGTCGGCGCTCGTGCACAAGCTGCTAGGTTCGGTCAACATCAGCGAGCTGGTGCTGTCCAAGGCGACGGAGGAGCAGATCGCGCTGGCCGCGGACGAGGCCATCGCGGACGAGATCCTGGCCAACGTGGACCTGGAGGAGAAGCGCCGCCAGAGTCTGTCGCAGCAGGACGCGCCCACGACTGCAGCGCTGGACGCCGACGGGTCCGATTCAAGCGACGATGCGGCGGCGACGGCTTCGACGCTGGCGACGATCCCGACAGGTAGCAACGTGGCGCTGTTCCTTCCGGGGCAGTACAGTCCGTTCCGCGTGCTCGAGCTCGTGGATGTGCTGGACTCAACGACGGGAGGCATGGTGAAGCGCGTACTGACCAAAGTGCGGCGGCGCGCGCCGTTCGGGCAGCGGTTTGCCAAGGACATGGACAAATCGATCGAGTTCTGCCGCTTCTGCTCCGCGTACAGCGACCACACGTCGCTGCAGCACCGCTGCCGTCTGTGCGGACTCGCGGGCCACCACCGTAGTCGCAACTGCCCGCGCGGCGCGTCGTCTGTCGACTCGGCGGCGTCCGCATCGCCCTCGTCGGCGTTGACGCTACCAGGGGACAAGAACAGCAGGAACCGACGGTATAGCTACTGCACATTCTGCGCAAACTGGGGACTGCACTCGACAGAGCGCCACCGCTGCCGCCTGTGCAGCGCGCATGGCCAGCACCGGAGTCGCAACTGCCCACAGAGCAGGAGTCCGGCGTCAGGGAGAGGTCTGTGGCGTGGTTCGCCGGTCGAGTCGTTGCGAGATCGCAAGTACTGCGAGCTGTGCGGCTCGTGGCGATTGCACAGAACAACCGAGCATCGATGTCGCATCTGCGGCACGGCCGGGGACCACCGAAGCCAAAAGTGTCCGCAGAAATTGCCGCCTCCGTCCAAGTCGCCCGCAGCGATGCCATCCGGCGAGTCGTTGGAGCAGTCCTCCGCTTCGCAGTCGACTGGGTCCAGAACACCGCGCGCTGTGCGCCCGTCGACTGACCAAGCACTCGTTGTGAAGGAGTTTTGCCGGTTCTGTTCCAAGAAGGTGACACATCGGTCGGATCAGCATATATGCCGCGTCTGTCGAGCTGTGGGCACGCATCGGTCTGGCGATTGCCCGGAACGACAATCGGTGCTGTCCTACTCGGTCGAGAAGGCATCCAAGGTGCGCGACCGAGTGTTGGAGAAGATCCCGCTCGTGCTGCCGCCTGCGGCGTCGGCGCTCGTGTACCAGAGCCTCGACAAGATGGGTGACGTCGATATGATTTTGAAGAAAACGCTGCAGCGCATCGGCGTCTGGGGCGGTGGCTCCCAGACGCCCATCACGACGCCCTACGCCCCGCCAATGAACGCAAACAGTAGCAGCACCGTGGTCATGTCTGCAGCAGCGTCTGACCGAGCGATGGGCATGACTGACCGCCGGTTATCAGGCCTCCTGTCGCCTTCTGGGCCGCCAATTCAACCGTACTCCGCGGGCGTGTACGTGCTGTCGTATGCTGAGGGCAGCTCGGTCGTGCCCGAGCGCATCCTCAAGTACATGCGGCTGCTCATGCACCACGAAGTCAGCACGAACGCGTTCTCGGTGATTGTGCGGTTCGACCCGCGGTCTTCACACTGGGAGCTGGACAAGCCGGGCATGGTGACCCCGCGGTCGCTGCCGTCGAGCCCGACCATGAGTCGCCAGCTCAAGAAGCGCATGGCCAAGTACACGATGCAGACGCTGCTAGGCGCTCGCGAGAAGCTGCTCGTGCTGCTCGCGGCCGAGCAGCGGAAGGCGGCGTTGCTGTCGGGCGTAAAACGGTTAGACGGCGAGGCCGTTGTTGGCCGGAGCATGGTGGGGCCAATGGAGCAAGAGAAAGACGATTGCAGTCGCCCTCTTGGGCAGCACCAAGTGAGTTGCGAAGCAGGTGTGGATAGTGGCGGCAACTGATGCGCCGCCTGGCGATAGCGTATCTAATACAGTCGAGTCGAGCGATGGCTCCGTCTGTTGTTGCTGGTGTAAAAGTACCGTCCAGTTCATCCCATCACGTTCACGGTCGGAATTCCAACGGAGCAATGTAACACCAGCATCAAAAGGTGAACGAGAAACCAGTTGCGATCTAAACGTACCTACACTAATCCCCTGCCTCTCTGTTTTCTCTCTCGACCAACTCGCAGCGTTAGCAACCAGCCCCGCTCTTCGCCACTCGCTCTTGTTGCCGATCTTCGCGCTGTTGGTCGTCTTCGTCCTCTGCATCCGTTCTCGGTTCTCCATCATCGCCACTCGCTCGCCGTCACTTCCTCCTTATTACAACGGCAGGCGACATCCCACCTGGATGATCGCCACCAGCACGCCCAAGCGAGTGCTGGACCGCCGCGCCGCCGCTTTACTCGACGGCGCACTCGTCCACGATCCGCGCGAAGCGCTGGATGTGGTTGAGGAAGAACTCGCCCGTGCGCTGGTTGCTCACCTCCTCGTCAACGAACACCACGTCATCGTCGATGTAGTAGTGCACGTCCGACTTGAACTGCGAGCGGTGCACCTGGAGCGCCATGAGCTCAGCGCGGGCGCGCTCGACCTCGACGCCGCGGAACAGCGCGAGCTTAGCCAGGTCGATCGAGCGGTAGAGCTTCACGTACGAGCGCACGGCCGGCACGTGCTGCTGGCGGGTCACGAGGTCCGCGAACGCGCGCTGCTGCCGCTGCGAGGCCTCGGCGGTGCGGTTCACGGGCGTCTCGCCGCTCGCAGGCGGGAACGACGTGGCCGGCAGGATGAACTTGGGGGCCGCAAAGGCAAATGTGTCGGTGAGCGCCGACACGTCGCCCTTCTGCAGCTTGCTCTGCTTGTCCGAGTACTTCTCGCGCAGCATGGCGTGGATCTGGTCGTTCACGCGCTGCCCGGGGCACAGGAACTGCGCGATCATGAGCAGCGCGAGCGCCTTCTCCGCCAACTTGTTGAGCTGGTCGTAGTCGGCGAAGCGCGAGTAGTAGCTGCGGCTGCGCTGCACCTGCAGGATGATCGTCGAGAACGAGCGCATGGCGGCAGCAAAGTCCTGCAGCATGAGCTGCGCGAAGCCCATGTGGTAGAACACCGACACGTGGCAGGCGGGCGCCTTCTCGTGGATCTGGTCGTTGCCCTTGGCCGTGCCGCGCGCACGCTTGTTGTAGAAGTCGATGGGCTCCAGCAGCTTGAGCGACGTGTAGTAGTCGCCGTACAGCACGTGGGCACGCGCCAGACACACGAGGCTGAAGTAGCCGAGCTCCTTGATGGCCTCCGACGGGGGCGTCACCACCTCGGCGTCCGCCGCGGGGTTGCTGCCCTGCTTGAGCAGCTCGAGGATCTTGGAGTGGCGCACGATCGCATGCAGGTAGTTGAGCACCTTGGTTGTGGTCCAGATGTCGCTGCTGGCCTCGCTGTCGCTGGCCGAGGCCTTGGACGCGAGCTTGGCGCGCTGCTGGCACGCTGACTGGTACTGGTACAGGAACTCGCCGACAATGTCAAAGAGCCACTGCGAGGGCAGCGCCTCGAGCTCGAGCGAGCCATCCAGGACGCCATCGAAGATGGCGCAGTACGTGTTCCAGGACTCGACCTTGGCGTTCGGGCCGGGCTGCAGCTTGCCGGCGAACAGGTGGCGATAGTAGATCTGCGTGTAGAGCAGCAGGAAGGTCGGGTCCGAGTCCACGAGCGCCTCGATGGCGCTCGGCTCGGGCCACGCGCTCTGCTTGAAGTAGTTGTTGGTCAGCGTGTGGAACTCGCGGTCGTACAGGCGCGTCATCTCCTGCACGTTGCCCGAGATCAGGTGCGTGTACAGGTGCGTGAACCAGCCCTTGACCGTCTCGGGCAGCAAAAAGTCCGCCGGCTTGTCGTCGCGATCCGTCATCGTGTCGTCGAGTGTTCCCCCTGTCAGTCCGTCGGTCAGTCAGCAACGCCAGTCTGTTAGTCAGTCTGCCGCCCTCTTTCCCCCTCCACAGGCCGTCGGGGACGGCGCGGCGCTCACCTTTAAAGCGCGCGTGCGGCCTTTCTCGCTGCCGATCGATCGGTCCGTCGGTCAAAGTAACCCGCGCAGTCCGTTTGGTGCTGGGGCCGCGAAATGACTGGCGGGGGCTCTTGACCGCCGCGAGCGCGACCAGGTTTTGTGGGCGCGACCTCCCGTTCTTGTACTTAATGTTTGTATGATTTGTTGATGATTGCGGACCAGGGATACACGAGACGTGGTCGCGCCGAGAGGTTACTGTATCGGTCGAGGGGGTACTATTTCGGATCAAGCTACGCGTACCCTCTCGTGTAATGATATAAGTTACTCTTGTGGGGTTACGGGTAACCACTGCCGTCATGGTCCGACGGGGTACACAGACCATCACTCTGGTTCAAAAGGGCAAGCTTCAACTCGACGGGAAAAGCCGCGCCGCTTTCTCCATATAGAAACACCAAGACGGAAAAAGGCGTGGTGACGGATGCCAGTGGACGGCGACGACCGCGGCGTCCGGCAGCGCGCGGTGCTGTACCCGCGCACGCGGCGTGTGGGCGGCAGCGGCCAGGGCGGGAGCGGGAGTGCGAGCGGGAGCGGCGGGGCGAACGCGTCGTCGCTGCCCGTGCCCAACTGGTTCGATCTACCCGTGCTGCTGCCCGAGTAGCACGTGGTGGCGGCAAGGATGCAACGCAACATGGCGGCCAAGCCGCGAGGCGAGGAAACGCGCAACGCTGAACAGGCAGACGACATGAGCGGGGGCGTTCGATCTGGTCGCGAGCGCTTTGCGGTCCCCAAGGTGTCGCGGCTGAGCATGGCGCCGGCGTCGCCCGTCGTACCGCTGAAAGGCACGTTATCGGCTATGCGCGCGCGTTCCAACGTTTTTTCGCCAATTCCCGCAGTCGAAGCGGCAGGCAGACCGCATCTGAAGCGAAGAAATAGCGCGCGGCGGCTGGATGGGCTCCCGCTTGACAGGAGGAGTCGACTGCGCGCCAAGCTGTGGAAAGACCTCGACAGGTTCGGGCTGTGGCACATGGTGGACGACGACGGATCCGTCTCGATTGACCAGACTGTTGACTCGATCATGGCGCAGTGGCAGCGCAATGACGCCACAGCGGTGGACTCAGCTGCTGGTCTCCTGCAGGAAGAGCCACGAGTCGAGTCTCCAGATTTCGGGTGGTCTCGCGAGTCGACACCCGCCGAAAGCGTCTTTCTCACCGCAGTTCCGACTCCGATGGCACCCGATACGACTTCTAGACGTTCGATCCAGCCAAACCGTGAAGACGTGAAGTCGTCCGAGCTCCGTTCACTTCCCAGCACTGGCAGTATAACTAGTGACGGCCCGGAACTTGACAAGGATGCACTACGCACTAGCGACGACGAGTGAGACGAGGGCCCGCCCGTTGATAGCCATCTCGACCACGTTGTCGATCCGAAATTGGCTGCGGGGGTCTCTCTGCCGGGTATGAAGCGCAGACAGCGGCTCAAGGACCTGCACCAATTTGTCGAGACCCAGCTGCAGAAGCGGCTCTTGAAGTCGTGGGACACGATCGAGGTCGCATTCACCGGTAGCGGCGACATGACCGTTTCCCAAATTGTCAAGTTTCTCCAGCATTCCGACGTACAACTTGGAGACGCCGACGCGGCGAAAGTGAAGGCAATCCTCGAGCAGCATGTCGAGCTACAAGAAGATGAGGGGCAGCAAAACGACTCCAGCTCGCCATTAACTTCGATCGGGGAAGCAAGCGAGTTACAACAAGAAAGCGCTGCCGCTCCGTCAAATGACAGCAGCAATGCGCCGATTCGCGCACTTCCTGGTAAGCCGGACAGAAAGAAGACGCTCTTCTCGTACGAAGGCTTCCGTCAGATCTTTCGCTCGCGCAACGCGCAGGAGGAATCTCGGTGGAAGCGCGAGTTCGACCGCGAGCGAACGCGCAAAAGGCAAGAGAAGGAGATCTACGACCGCGAGCTGGCCGCGCTGGAGGAACGAGGTGAGTAATTGTTGTGTTTTCCGTGCGGCATAAGCATTTGCTGTCGATCTGCCACTAAGACATCGCCGCCATGCACTTATATCTACAGTTAAGCTTCGCCTGGCCGAGTCCGCCAAGAATATGGTCGAGATCCTGGACCAGTTTCGCTGTGACCCGCTCAATATTCCGTGGGAAACAGAGCAGCAACGACTTCAACTGCGCAACCAGTTCCTGGAAATCATTTTCCGGAAACAACAACGTCAAATGACGCTGACAACCCCCACGAACTCCGTTAACCAAGACACGCAGTCGCTTGGAAATGCCCTCGCGGCGTCGTGCATTCCTGAGAAGCTCAGTATCAAGCTCGTCCGCTCGGCAATGCTCCAGAAGTATTCGCGAAATGGACACTTAGAGAGAATCGAAGTATTCACGGCGGCGTACTTGTTCCACGACTACGTGGTTGACTCGATCAAGAGAGGGGTGCAGACCTATTGGAAGCGCCTCAAGACCGATATGTGGCCTGAACGTCAAATGATCTTCCGGTTCCGCCTGAAGAAGCAGGTTTTCCTGGAGTGGAAACGGTTCATCAAGCATGCCGAGACGCTACGTCGCTACGTGATGCGCAAGTTCATCGCGTGGAAGTACTTCACGCGCAAGCGGTACGAGTACTACGCGTTCTATCGCACGTGCTTCTGGCCATTCTACACCTGGAAGCGCCACCTTCAACAGATGATCATCGCGCGAGGGAAGAGCTCGTTCTTGAAGAACCTGGTGCACACGTACATCCTTCTCCGCCACTTCCGCGTGTTGAAGAAGCGGTACCGCCGCGAGCAATGGTTCCGCACGCAACTGGAGCGCGCACGGGCACGGAAAGCGCGGGCAACGCGTCAGATTTGTTGAAACGAGTGGAGATCGCGCTGTCAGTCGGCTGTCGCTGTCCGACGAATATGGTGCAATCGCGGCCACGCCATGCAGCACCTTCACAAGTTGTACATGGTTAGGGTGACCTTTTACATCCTCCGGTATCACGCCATGCTGAAACGAGACATGGAACAGCGCAAGCACAAGGCTCTGCTAACCTTGTATTCCCCAAACCTGCGTGTAAACTCGAAGAGCCCGACTCGAGGCGGCCAGCTCGGCAACAGCAATGCCAGTCTGGTTGCAAGCAGCAACAACAGCAACAGCAGGAGCTCCTACACGATAGGATCCCCGTGGGAAGCAAGCGGAGCATCGACGGCCGACTCGTCTCGGTTACGAGGCTTCGCTTCGGCGTCACAGATGGTGCATCGCGATGGAGCTGGTGAAAACCGTGCCGCACTCAACAGGGTGAATGTTGGTCACCGTTTGGACGATGGAGACGCAGATCGCGGCGGCGATTCGCTCTACGGGGACACAACGCGGGTGGCGGACAACAACCCATCCAACGTCCATCCGCTGACGCGCATTAAGGAGACCGAGATGGGCCAGCGGATGAAGCGAAAGAGCCGTCTGTATGATTTGTGTTTGGCGCTGTACCTGCGCTATCGAGAGCGCGACCAGGTCGAGATGATTGGCAATGTCATCACGTTTCGGCGCGTTGGGCGCACCTTCATCAAGATGCTACGGGCCGCCGTTGCGCGCGGCAGGAAGAATCGGTTCGCGAGCGACCTCGGAGCATTCCGCGTCTTGCATGCTCGTTTCCGCCAGTGGCGGGTCGGAATGATATGCAACGTTCTGCGAACGCTCGAGGACGCTGAGGGGAAAACCGACTTGAAGACGACAGCCAAGTGGCCGCCACCACGGAATCCGGTCGTGTAGAGCTGCACTGGGTGAAAGATCGAGAATGGCGCCGCGAAGGGATCGAGAACAATCCGTTACTGACGCGGCAACTACGAGAAGATCTGCTTGGAGTGCTCGCGAACGACTCGATCCGGCGTGAAACCATCCGCGATCGCGAGCTGTTGCTCACGAAGAAACACCAGCAGGAAGAGTCCTTCCTGCGGAAAGAAGCGGGTGTCACTCATCGTATCAAGATGACGGAAATGCAGCAAGCGCAACAGCTCCTGCGGATGCGCGCACATCGCATGCACGACGTGCTAGATCACGTGTACGACGACCTGCAGCAGCAGCAAATGCAGTGGCTGCTTCGCTCAAGCTTCCGCAGTCTCCGAGTCGTCGTGATGCTCAAGTACACCGAGGTGCTCTGCCACCGCGCGCAGTTACGGAATTGGATCCGTATCTGCCGGCGCTTCATCAACTGGCAGCAACACGTCGACACGTTCTACCGGCTGAAGATCAAGCACCACGCGTTCCAGACGCTGCTCAGACATGCTGTGTGGAAATGGAAGTTCCAGTCGCCGCAATTGACTGCGCGGCTGCAGCAGCGCCGAGGGCGGATGCTTCAGTACGAGCACTACTTGGAGACCACCAATTTGGTGGACGGCAGTCTCGCGTCGTTCCACTTGTCCATGACCAAGCATTCGCCCGCCAACGCATTTCACGGCGTCTTTTTGCGGTGGGTGCAGTTCACGCAGGTCTCTAAAGTCCTGAAGCTCATGGTCGAGTTGTCCCGACAAAAGCGCGACGTGTGGCACAAGTTCCGCGTGTTCCACGCACTCAAGTCGGGCGTCAAGGCCAAGTACTCGTTGGAATATCGTCGTGAGCACGCACCGTTTCTCCTGCGCCACTACGAGGCTGACCTTGACGCGTGCCATTGCAAGATCGTAGCGCTCCGTGCTCGGCTGCCATCGACACTTCTGCGCGCCAAGATCCGCCGAAATGCGCGGCTCGTGCAGCTCAGAGCAACGGGTTCGCCGACGCTGAAGCAGTTGTTCGCGGCCCACGCACAAGAAATTGACGAGCGGCTGGCTCTCGAGCGGCGGCTCATGTTCACGGCATACAGTGAGCGTAAGGTTCACCACTACGAAGAGCGATCGTCCTCGCTTTACGGGTCGAACGTTGGACGGGCGTTCGCATACGAGAAGGCGCCGCCCTACGGCAGCGTCAGCGAAGTCGTTGTCGTTTACAGTCCCAAGAAGGTGGACGGACTATCGTTTGTGGTCAAGACGAACGCTGCGGTGAGCTACCAGGGCGCGCTTCACGGCAACCCGTTCGGCAACCGCGAGGTGTTTGCGCTCACACGTGGCGAAGTCCTCACGTCCATTGAAGGATTCGCATCGCAACAAGTCTATGCGCTGCGCTTTGGAACGAGCAGCGGGCGGCTGTCCAAGTGGTACGGGCTCTGTGAGAAGGGCACCAAGTTTGACATCCGCAGCGACTACGCAAACAAGCGCGAGGAAATTGTCGGGATCTTCGGCCACGCCGACGGCACCTCCATCAATGCACTCGGATCCGTCATGCGCCACACGACTGCCAAGAACTTGTTTGAAGGCCTGTGGCTCCAGACGGAAGGCCACCGCGAGGCCAGCAGCGCCAGCATCGGCAGCAACAGTGGGGGCCATGGCGGTGGCGACAGCGGCCAGCGATCGACCAGCGACAACATCGCACTGACAGATCGACAGTTTGCGTCCTTCCTACAGGTGCGAACGTGCGAGATCAAGTTGGCGGTGCAACGGGCGCACTGATTCGCGTTGCGAGCATATCGCGCGGAGCAGACGCCGCTGGTCTTCCGACGTGTCAGCGTTCTCATGATGCTAGCGCGATGGCTAGTGAATGCTCTAGCGCACGGACTTGTGCGCGGCGCAGACAATGAACAAGAGGGCCAGCGCATTCTTGCCGAAGGTGTCGAGAAGAAGTATGCCGGAGATCGAGCAATGGAGGAGGCAACACACGCTCTGCAGGTAGTCGACAGCTACCGCGGCGCCGACGGACAGCTGGACGCGGCGATTCTGGGCGTCAAGAAGATCAACGAGCTGCGAGACATGATGGAGCAGGCGCACGCTAAGATAAGCCAGGCCTCGCGCTGGATTGCCGAGGGCAAGAGCGCGATCCAGCAAGGCCAGCGCATCCTGCCGCACCTGCCGATTACGCGGCGCATGCTCGCGGCGGTGCGGGAGATGTACCGCGTCGTGCAGACCAAGGACTACATTGACCAGATGGACCCGGAGCTGCGCGCCATCCTCATGCTCAAGGGCGGAGGCAACGGGCGGAGCGGGAGCGGAGGCGACGGCGAGAGCAGCGGCAGCGGGTCGTCCGAGCCGATCACCTGATAGCGTACTGCAATTTGTGAGTGTTGCATCATTACAGATGGGGAAGCTGATGCAGGTCACTGTTACGGGGGAGTCTCCGAGTGACGATCGGGTCAATCAGTCGCAACAGACACGATCATTGCTCGACCAACTCTTCCCAGAGAAGACGACACGCCGCGGCTGACAAGGATGAACACGGGCACGGACCACGACGAGGCGGTGATGGCGACCGCGGGCGACGCGTCGCTGTGCAAGCTGTCGGCGAGCGCGCTGGGCTACTTCCGCGACCCGTTCGTTCAATTCTTCGTCAAGGCGCCGTCGCGCCGCATGCCGATCATCAACCGCGGGTACTACGCGCGGGTGGCCGCCGTCGAGACGCTTGTCAGCCGTTTCCTGGCGAGCGACGGCTCACCCAGTGACGGCAGCAGTAAGAAGCAGGTCGTGATCCTCGGCGCTGGGCTGGACACTATGTTCTTCCGGCTGAAAGAAGCCGACAAGCTGCAGGGCTGCGAGTACTTTGAGCTGGACTTTGCCGACGTGACGATGCAGAAGGTCATGGCTGTCCGGCGGCGTAAGCAGCTGAGCGCGCTGCTCGGGATTTCGTCGCTCACCGACTTCCAGGCCGCGGTCTCCTCTGGTGAGTTGCGGATGGAGGTGCTGCTTGTCGCTGCTGGCTACGTATTAACGGGAATTTGGCGTGCCATCAGGCGCGACGGAGCTGAACACGGCCGGATACCACCTGCTGCCCGTTGATTTGCGAGATCTGGATGCAATGGGCGTGAAGTTGGAGGCTGCATGCTTCGATCGCAGGTATGCGCACCTGAGATTAAATCACAGCAATAAGTTCACGGGTAGCTAACCTCCATACCTTGTGACGGACGGTGCCAGTGTACCGACGCTGTTCGTGTCCGAGTGCGTGCTCATCTACATGGAAGCGCAGTTCTCGACGCGGCTGGTCGAGTGGGCGGCCTCGCACATCGCGGACGCCAGCTTTGTGCTGTACGAACAGATCCTCCCGGACGACGCGTTCGGGCGCGTCATGATGTCCAACATCAAGGCGCGCGGCTGCGACCTGCTGAGCATCCACGAATTCCCCACGGTCGACGCCCAGATCAAGCGCTTCACGGACCACCAGTTCGAGATGGCGCAGTGCTGGGATATGAACGACGTGTACTACAAGTTCCTCGACCCCGCCGAGCGCGCCAAGTACGTCTCCCGCTCGAACATTGCTGTATGTGGTGTTGACCCAGCGTCACTTATCGTTTTGTGTGTGCACGCATTCACCAGGCGCGAGAAGCTGGAGATCTTCGACGAGCTCGAGGAGTTCCACATGCTGCAGGCTCACTACTGCGTCGTCGTCGCCAGCCGGCGAGCCGACAGCCCCGCCGCCCGCGCCCTGGCGTTGACGCACTAGCCTGCTTTCTCACCACCGCATAGTCTCCACTATCATTCAAAGCATCTCCGCCCGCAAAAGCGCAGGTCGTAACGATGAAGTCCACTGTTAATCCACTATAACACGTTGAAGGCAAGTCGGGGTCCTAGCTTACCATTGTAAAGACACATTATGTTAGACATAAAGCCAATATTTACGTGGTCAATATGGTTTACGGACACTATTTGACGTTCTTTACATAAATCACGGACGTGCCCTTTCTTGGAAGTGCGCGCCATTTCCGGTTCGATCTCCCAAATCCAAAGCACCAGCAGGACCACCAGCAGCACCCGCAGCGATGGCGACGGCGGAGGCGACGTTCAGCGCCGCGGAGGCCGCCGTGTACGACCGACAGATGCGTCTGTGGGGCGTGGAGGCGCAGAAGCGGCTGCAGAGCTCGCACGTGCTCATCAGCGGGCTCTCGGCGCTCGGCTCGGAGCTCGCCAAGAACCTCGTGCTCTCGGGCATGGGCGTCACGCTGCACGACGCGCGCGCCGTTTCGCCCGCGGACGCGGCCTCGCAGTTCTTCTTGGACGCGCAGGACGTCGGCAAGAACGTGCGTCATCGGCTCTGCGCGTCTGCGAGCGCGTTGTGGGGCTCTACAGCGTCTAATACTGTGAGGCATTGTGTGTCTGGAGCATAGCGCGCCGAGGCGTGTCTGCCGCGCGTGCAGGAGCTGAACCCGCTGGTGCAGGTCAAGAGCGAGGCGCGCGCGCTGGACGCGCTGCCCGACGACTTCTTCCGCCAGTTCACGGTCATATGCGTCGTCGCCGCCGACAAGGAGGCTGAGGTGCGTGCCTTGCGGTCTACGTGGGTCAACGCCCCATCGCTCACGCTTTTCCCATGACGACTTATGAGATTAGCTGCGGCTGGACGCGCTGTGCCACGAGGCTGGAATCGCGTTCTTCGCCGCGCGCGCCTTCGGATTCGAGGGCGTCATGTTCGCGGACCTGGGCAAGAGCCACGCGTACCGCCGCACGCGCGCGGCTGACGACGCCAACAAGGCGCCCAACCTGCCGGTGATTGCCGCGTTCCCGTCGCTCGCCGAGTCGCAGGCCGTCAAGTGGAGATCGCTCCAGAGCACGCGGCGACGCGCGCCGTCGCTGCCCAAGGTTTTCGTCAAGCACCAGCGTACGTAGTCGGGTGTCGGATGCTTGGGGTGACGACTGTAAAGCTGACTGGGGGCACGTGGCGCTCCTCTCGTGCAGTGCTACTGGACTTCAAGAGCCAACACGGCATCGCGGACACGATTGACGCGCAGCAGACGACCGCCTTTGTGGAGTTTGCGGCCGCGCGACTGGCAGCCAACGGCCTGGACGAGGACTACCTCTCGCACGCGGAGCTCGAGTGAGTCTTGCACAGGTTGCGCACCATCCCTCAATCCCTCTTTCCCTTAACGAAACGGCACACACTCGTGGACTGCAGGACGCTGGCGCGCGTGGCGAGCCTCGATCTGGTGCCCGTGTGCGCCATCCTGGCGGGCATCGTCGGCCAGGAGATCATCAAGGCCATCTCGCAAAAGGACGAGCCCATCTGCAACTACTTCTGCTTCGACGGCGCGGTGGGTACGGTGAGGAAGATTGGCTAAGCACCGGAAGAAACGCCGACGCACACGAGTCGAGCGAGCGACGCTGTTCGGGCGGGCCGGTTCGACGCATAATAAATGCCGCCAAGCGATCGGATTGTAAGCGACGGCGACGCGTGGTACTTGAAGTGTGGAGGGTAGCGATGGGGTTGAGTTCACTTGAATCTGTCTATATAGGGCGGCGCCATCAAACAGTCGCCGACTCGTCGTGTGCACCAGGATCCGTCGGACGTCAGCCGAACAAACACGCCCAGAAGTGAGCAGACCATGTCGACGGCGATAGCAGCGGCGCGTGCCAAGACGCGGGGCAAGCGCATGCTGCGCGAGGCGCTCGAGGGCTACGGAGAGGACGAGTTCACGTTATCCGAGTGGAACGCCAAGAAGAAGCAAGCAGCGGAGCAGGGCAAGTGGACGTGGAAGGAGCGCGTCGTGGACACGAACCAGGCCATCAAGTCGCGGATCGAGAAGCATGGCGACGTCCAGGACGCCATGAAGGATCGCTTCGTGGACATTTCAGCCGCTATGCAGGAGGAAATCAATCAAGCGAGTCGCGGACCAAGTGCGCCAGCGCCACAGCAACATGGGGTCTCCGCTCCGGACTGGTGCGAGTGGAGGTACGGATGACAAGTTCGTTGGTGACCGGAACACTTCGCAATAACCTACTCTGGATGAAAATGTGCCGGCATCGCAGTGAGCGCATTGGTGGCAAGCGATATCGGTGCACGAACGCGCCAGTGGCAGTGAAAGGTACCAAGCCAAGACTAGAAGACGATAACACCGCTGACAACGTGCAAGGTGAGTCCGCGGAGCGAGCCCACAGCGACAAAGCGACGATGGAGAAGCGACTGTGTGTGTGGCACGTTCGCGAGTGTCAGTACAAGCACCACCCGATGGAGCACTCGCGCGCAATTGACGTCGCGAATGACCAGGGCATGTGTCTACACTGCTACGAGTCGACCGTGTCGACCGAGCGCAAGACACTGCAGCGCACTCCATCGCGGATCGTTACCATCAAGACGCCAGTCGTGTGCTTGAGCGATGAAAAGAGCGCGGTGCGATGCGAGATGCTGTACAAACCGCCAAAAGCTTCTGGTTCTGGGGGTGACCCGAGTGTCTCTCGGCTTATTGCTTCCAGCACGTGCTGCTGGCAGAAGGAGCACTTTGAACGGGCGTATGTGTGGCGATGCACGAACCGCGGACTGATGCACCCGACGCTGCGCGACTCATACCTTCCTTTCTGCGGGTTCCACGCGCCGCGATGCATCCGCGACTACGGCCGCAAGCGCACAGGGAGCAGCGCCAAGAGCGAGAACTGCCCTCCTATCGAGCGTCGCAACCAGTTCGGCATGTGCCGCAACCACCTGGAGGCGCAGCTGAGCGACCTGACGTTCGAAGCACGTGGCGCCATCGTGCTTGCCGACTCGGAATTCGACGTTCCTGGGATCAAAGAGTGCAAAAAGGAGGCGGCTGTTGTCATGGTGACGCGGCACCCGCTCGCGCCGTCGTATCCACCACCGAGCGTCGGATCTCCAATGCATGGCGATGACACACTGGGAGTTGCTGTGCTGTCGAAACCTGACCCACCCGCAGGCATTGTTGCAGTCGCAGCCGCCTCCATCGCGAAGTTCGCGACGCTGGCGCTTCATGCGCTAGCCCTCCTGCTCTCACAGACGCTCGACGCCCTGCTAAACCACTCGAATCCAGCCTCTGCGTTCGTGAAGGAAGCGATCTGGCGGTTCCAGTTCGTCCGGCGTGCGAGCGTCGTCGCGATTCGGATCCAGCGAATCTTCCGCGGCAACCGAGCGCGGCGGCGAGCGCGCAGGATTCGCTACGAAGCTGCCGCGCTGCGCCACATTGCCGCCTGCCGTGCCATCCAGCGGATGGTGCGCGGGTTTCTGGGCAGGAGAAGGTTCATTCACGAGTCTGAACGCGTTGCCGCAGCAGTTCCGCACATGCAGCGCCTGTTCCGCGGCGGACTAGCGCGCCTGCATTGCCGCAGACTGCGCGCCGCAGTCCGGCTGCAACGCAATTACCGGTGGTATCGGCAGCGCCTTCTCGCGTGGAACTTTCGCGAAGAAGTCGCGTACATGCGTTCGCTGCAACGGGAAGCAGACTGCAACCTTCGCGTGCTGGAGCAACAGCTCGCTGCGTTCCGACGTATACGGGCACGACGAGTGCTGCGTAGCCACGTCGAGCGATGGAGACATCGGAAGGAGACCAAGCAACGCGAGGCCGCTCGTCGCATCCAGACGTTGCTGGGCACCATCAAGATCCAGCGTCAGTGGCGTCGGCATCGCCGATTCCTGGAGATCCAAAAGCGCTACGATGGCGCTCAACGGATCCAGAAACGCGTTCGCGGGTGGCTGACACGGCACATGTGGCGCAACGACCCCGGCGTGCTCGTAATCGTGGGCTTCGTGAGCTCACGCACCGCGTTCGAGTACGGTAGAACCGTCGTGCTGCCGCTGCGACAAGGGAATCAAGCAGTTGGCTCGTACGCCTTCCCAACCCGCCGCATCCGAATGAAATGCGGGGCTGTCACGATTCAACGCGTGTTTCGGGGCACCTCGGGAGGTTACGCGCCAACGCGATGTGGGCAGCGATGCTCAAGCGCTGGGAGTGGATCGGAATGAGCTCCAACAACAGCAGCGACAATAGTGACAGCATGACACTGGGCAAAGAACGCTACGGGTTCGTGCTGCCGTCACACGGTTACCACTGGGACTCAAGACAGCACATGCGGCCGGTAGTGCGCGACGCAGTGGCTGATCGCGGCCACGCGTACAAGTACCAGTTCATCCTGGACTTGATTAAGGACAGAGACGGCAAGCGAGCTTGGAGCATGGGGCGTGAGGGGAAGTGGCTGCGCGATCATGGAAAGCGGCGGTCGAAGGAGTCGCCTACGCCCTCGAATCTTTCGTCAGACAGTTTGGGCGCGTCTCCGAAGCGTTCCCGGCGACAGGCAACACTGGCAACCAGTGGTACGCCCATGGCAAAGGCTCTTTACCCGATGGGCTCGTTGGTGGACGTCGAGCAGATTGGGGATCACGCTGCAGCCCGACGCGCCGACATATCGCGAGGGCCGATGATTCGACGCGGAAGAGTGGTGGCGGTGAACTCTTCGCTCGCAGTCGACCAAGAGCCGACCTTCGATATCGCCTACGATAAGGACGAGCGAGTCGAGCGCCGAGTGGTCGCGTCGCGTGTTAGCCACGCGGTGTTTGGCGTCGACAAACCCTTGCCACTGCCGAAGAAGCCGGTCGGCGCTGTTATCCGAGCCGCAATCGACAAGCTTAAGCGGGAACTTGACGGCAAGGAGCGTCGGATTCAGAGCGCTACGCTTCCCTACACTGTATTGAACGATGACGAGGCGCTGCCGACGATCGAGGCGATCGCTGACCGGCTTGGGGACGCTAGCGATGGGCGAGATCTCCTAGTCGACCAGCGTGACTTCGTCAACTTCGTGTTCCGCAACTCGGCGCTGCTCGAGCTGAAGTGGCTCGAAGCCGTTGACCTAGTCCGTCACCCGCGTCGAGTAGAGAAGGAGGACGAGTTGCTTCAGCGAGCACTGTTCCAGTAGCAAGACCGCCCACCAAACCAGTCGTTAGAGTGGCGAACGCACCCGACGCTTGTGATGCTGTGCCGAGAGTTTGGGTTCCAAGGATTTGCGTCGGACCGTAACGACCGCGAATCGTCGAAGGCAACAGGTATGGCTGAGCGTGCAGACGAGATTGAACGCCGCATGACCAAGCTGGGTTTCCATCGGTCTGGAAACCCTCCGGCAGCTCGCTTTAGTCGTGAGCTGCCGCCTGATACCAACGCCGACCTGAATAATCAGCTGCCGCAACACCCCGAAACAGGAGCGTTACCATCATCAGGTGCGACTGGAGTGCGCTCATCGCCATTGCTGGAAACGCTCGACGATCTGAAGACGGCGAAATGCTCCACTAGTCAATCGTCTCAAGACATTCATCGCTTCATTTACGAGCTCAAGGTAACGCCAAGCTGTGTCTCTGTTGGCTAGTCCTTGCCACTAATGTTGACTACGCTGCAGGTGCTTCCACGGCAGCGACAGCGCGAGAAGATAATCCAAGTCACGGCGCGCAACGCGCGGAGCTTCATTTGTGGTCACCCAGCGTGCGGGCGCTGCTTCTCGTGAGTCGTTTTGCCGGGCGGTTGATCGTTCCAATCGAATACCAACGACTGAGTGGCGTGTGGTGGGCCTAATACTCCCAACAGGTCGCAGGAAGCGGCGAGGATGCACCAGAAGACGACACACGAAGGCCAAACGCGACTCGCGAGCGCCGCTCCTCTGACCGATCAGTACCTACACAGCTACTGGCCGACGCAGACGCCGTGGACCGACCGCGACGCTGCGAGCACTCCTATGGTTGGATACTTCACCTGCTCGCAGCCCGAGTGCCGCCTCCAGTTTCGATCTCGACGAAACCTCCACCGGTATGGCGACCTGCTTGTCGAAATACTATTGAGCTGAGTCTTCACTAATATAATGATGAGCGTGGCGAACGGTAGGCATCTTGCAGACGCACACGACATTGAGGCAAGCTCCAAGGTGAGCGCGTCAACGTATCAGTCGCTATCAACACAACAACGGAAGGATCACAATCCACATACGACCGATTCGACGATCATGTGGCTCGGTCCGTTCGCGCTCTGTCGCAGTCTCGGCGACAAACTCGCCGTGCCGTGGGATCGCTTCGAGCCGTGCGCGATCCATAGCATACCAGCGCCAGACGATTGTGCAACGTGCCGACTGCTGGAGCAACTGCCCGTGTTGCCGGTTCGTTGTCACGTGTCGGTGGCGGTCTCGATCCCGTCCGCCGCTCGAAGTGCGTCCACGGAAGAAGACAAGAGGCTTGACGACGAGGACGATGCCGAGTTTGTCATCTTGAGCACAGAGGACCCGCGTTGCGGTGTGGCCGTCGATACGATGAGCGTGCTGCTCATCCGCTCGCGGGACGGCGTCGCCTTGAAGAGCCTTACTGAAGGCGATGGGAAGCGGCGAAGAGTCAGTTCTCGGCGTAGTCGACTGCGCTCACAGCGGACGACGAAGAAGCCACCAGGCGAACAGACTGAGATCGTGTTTGTCCAGAGCGCGGTGCTGTGCCGAGACGCCAGGAATGAAGCCTGGGTGATCGGCCACCCGTTTGTGTCGACGGAACGCATGGATGTAGCGGGGCCTTCCAAGGCAATAGCGACTGGGCGTGAGACTTTTTTTGTCGCCGACGGCGGTGAGCCGGGGTACAACGTGGAACTGGACCGCTCGCGCATAGCAGTAGTTCGCCTTCGTGCAGCGATCGGCGTGACCGTGGTCCTCGATACGCTGGGCGTGTCACGAGCCGCGCCCGCTGTCTCCGTTGACGAAAACTCCGTGAGGCCTGCGACGTCCGTGCTGGTTCTGCATTGTCTGCCGCAGAGAGACCCGTTCTCTCAAATCGACGTGAGGCTACCGCTATCGGAACCAGAAACTGGCGAACGTTCGAGCTGTTTTGCTCGGAGACTCATGCGTGAGAGGATCACACTGGCCGAGCAACAACTGAGCTTATAACAGCGACTTGCTTGCTCCCCGACTCACGCAGTGTCCAGTCCGTTGGACAATGAGCGTCGAGGCCTGAGTCGAACGTGGACAACACCAGCTTAGTGGTGGACAATGCATGGAGAACTGAGTACAGCGTACGCGCGTCTTGCAGCGTGCGACCAGACGCAATGTGGGCGAGCCCAAGCGCCGTCAACACTATAGGTCGTGCGCCTTCCAACACCGCCGGTCGCTGCGACGTCGACCCAAGTCCACGCTGCTCATTTCCGAATCTCCGAGCGTGGCGGCAGCCCGCGCTCTGGCTGCTCGCACTCAGCTGCTTGTGCCTCGTGGTCAAAGCCGAAGGTGCGATCTCTAACTAACGACATGCCTCGCTTGTAACCCATCCAACCAGCGGACTCGTCCAGCGCAGCATTCGCTCACCCAGTGACCTGACACCTGTGGATTTGCCGTGACCGTAGAGACCCACGAGGAGGAATCGTCGCCCCAGCATGAGACCGAGCACGAGGCGTCCGCGGGCCGCGTGGCGGTCGTGGCGGTGACCAGCATCACCCTCCTGATCCTCATCTCCATCCTGTTCGAGATGGGCACCGAGCTGCTGCGCGACTCGACCGACGAGCTCAACATGCCGTTCGTCAACACGGTCTTCAGCGAGCTCACGACGCTTGGCTTCATCGGGCTGCTGCTCTTCGTGGTCACCAAGTTCG
This sequence comes from Phytopythium boreale, assembly GCA_023338115.1. Lineage (NCBI taxonomy): Eukaryota > Oomycota > Peronosporomycetes > Pythiales > Pythiaceae > Phytopythium > Phytopythium boreale. Next base: position 35,879 of record JAADYG010000181.1, read on the forward strand.
AGGTGCTGGCCGCGCTCTCGCGCGCCTACCTGGGCGACGAGGCCGAGCTGCAAGAGTCCATCGAAGAGCTGCACATGGCGCTCTTCCTCTTCATCCTCATCTTCCTCGTACTCTGCTGCGCGCTGCTCAAGCTCGGGCTGCTCGTGCAGGCCGAGTGGCGGGAGTTCGAGCGCGGCCACAGCGACATCCCCGCCGTGGTCTCCGACTACGTGCTCGCCACCGAGCCGCCGCCCCCGACCACTGGATGGCTCGAGCGCTGCCTCTCGTGGCTCAGTCGCAACCTCGCCGCTCGCAAGGCGCACCGCGAGATGATCTACCTGTCACTACGCCGGCGGTTCGTCGACTACCGCTCCAACCACCCGGACCCAGAGGTCGCCAAGACGCTCGCCAAGGAGTTCCAGCTCAACCGCGACGACGCCGCGCGCTGCCCCTTCAACGAGTACCTGTCCATCATCTCCGGAGGAGTCCTGGGGAGGCTCATCGCCATCGACCTGCCCACGTGGGTCGCGCTCGAGATGCTGCTCGTGATCGCCGTGGTTGTGTGCCACGCTGCCGGGCCGCGGGGCGAAGTGTCGCTGCTCCTGCTCGGCGGTTTGGCGCTCATCGTGCTCAACTACTTCGTCCGCCAGCGCGTCAAGCGCATGCGCCACCTTCTGACGCCTCCGCGGCTGCTCAAAGACGCCGAGCGGCTGCGTCGCAAGAACGAGTGGCGAGCGCGGCACCAGCTGCCGCTCGTCGAAACGTCAGAGAAGTCGTGGATCCTCGAGGCTGCCGAGACGGGAGACGACGACGACGCGCCGCCATACACCGACCTGCTGCCACGATCCATGCCCGACGACCACCAGTGGACGGAAGCGAGCCTGGCCGAGCAGCAGAAGAAGCTGCTGGGCGGAGGCACTGGCCACGGCATCGTCCTCGCTCTCTTCTCGACGCGACTCGTGTTCCTGCTGACGGCGCTGCACCTGGCCGTGTTCCTCGTCCGCGGCGCGCACCTCGTGGCCAAGCTCAACGACGGCCACTGGTTCCGCATCATCTTGCTGAACGCGCTCTTCCTGCTGCCGAGTGTCGTGGTAACGAGCATGTCGGTGCGCATCGCGCGCGACGGGCTGTACGCGTTCAACGTCGAGCACATGAAGGTCTCGCGCGTCGTCGTCAAGGTCACGCGCATCCTCCGCGCGCGCCAGACGCTGCGTACGTTGCGCTTCGTCGCCGAGGTGAAGGTCTACCTGCGCGAGAACGTGCGTCGGCAGAGCCGCATGCTGTCTCCCGCCTCCTCTTCGCCCACCGCTTCAGCTCCGTCCCCGCAAGCTGGCGGGCTGCCAATCACCGCGTCGCTGCACGAGTCCTCGGCCAAGTTCTCGACGCTCGTGGCCAAGAAGACGGGCTGGCGCGCGCCCACTCTGTCGTCCAAAGGTGCGGCGTCTCCTCCGGCGTCGCCACCGACAGCGCAGGCGTCCGCCAAAGCCAAAGCGCTCCGCGCCGTAGCGACCGCGTCTATGCCCAAGTCGAACCGCCGCTTGTCGATCGGGACGATCGCAAAGATGGCTGCGTCCAACGCCAACACGGCGCTGTCTCCAACGCCATCGCCCCCGCTGTCGCCCTTGGCGGCGTACATGATGCCTCGGGAGAAGCGCAGCGATGCGTACAAGCTCGAGATGGAGCGGCGCGAGATCCACACCATCTTCTGCCTCTTCGACCTGGACGGCTCGGGCGCCGTGTCGCGGGACGAGATGGTCAACCTGCTCACGGCCATCACGCACGAGCTGGACGAGGCGCAGCTCAACCGGCTCATGGAGGACCTGGTCGGCAGCTCGCCGGGCTCTCCGGGCGACGAGGATGACGAGGTCACGTTCGTGGCCTTCTACAACTGGTGCCACCAGCACATTCAGGACAGCCACCACTCCAAGGAGGAGCTGATCGAGGAGATCTTCAAGATGATCGACACGGACGGCAGCGGCTACATCACGGTCGACGAGTTCGTCGCCATCTTCAAGACGCTCGGCCAGTCGCTCGACCACGACGACGTGCGCGAACTCGTCTACCAGATGGACCGCAACAACGACGGCAAGATCGACCTCGAGGAGTTCACCAAGATGCTGGAGAAGCACGAGGTGTAGCGAGTCGGTCACCGTCGACCCTGCGATGGATAGCAGAGGAAGGATCGAGTCGTTAATCACGCAAAACGCGCGTTTTGGAATTTGTCTCTATCGAGAGTCGACACAATCCATCCGTCCATCCGCCGCCTCCTAATTCTCCGCGATTCCCCCACTCGACATCTGTGTCGATCAATCGCTGCGTGTTGAAAAAGACCCGCGCCGCAGTGTGAGCGACAATGACTCGGAACGTTTCGCTACCACCCGTGAGCCATCCATATCTCGTTCGCTGCTCCTCGACGCAAGCGACCGGACCGCCTGCCAGAAGCCCACCGAAACCAGCAGCAAGCGCAAGACGCCAGTCCCATCTCAAGTCACCTCAAGAGAAAGAGAGAGATGGCTACGACTCGCTTGCTGGCGGTGCTCGCTCTGTATGTCCTGATGAGTGTGCAAGCCGCGAAGCTCCCGACGTCAGTGAAGCTCTCGATGCCAGTGAACTTAACAGCAAATCCCTCGGCGTCAGTAAAGCCCTCCGAGGCAGCGAAGTCGTCGGCGCCGGTGAAGCCATCCCTAGGAGCGAAGCCGTCGGCGTCACCATCGATCTTTCAGGGCGGGCAGAGCGGCACCTCGCTTCAGCTGCGGCTCGGCGTCGGCTGCATCCTTTCCAACTACTCGGCGCTGCCAGTGGTCGCCGCTCCCGGTGGCAGCGCCACTGGGAGCTCGCCTTCCTTTCGCGTGGCGCTTGCTCCGGGCTTTGGCAGGGGCGAGTACGTGGTGCACTTCACCGCCTTTCAGCTGCCGTCAGAGGATGTGGTGGTTGTGCGCGGGTACGACGACGCTGGCACATCGACTTCGACAAACTTGCCGGTCGTGCTGATGGGGAGCAATGCTACTGGGGGGTTCTACGTCGAGACGGTGACGGGAAGCGGCGTTGAGCTGTCGTTGTACCGGACGAGCGAGTCGCCGCCGCCTCCGACGCAAACGGCGCGCGGGGTTGCCTGCTACGGCTTTCAGATGGACGAGATTCTGTTCCGTGCTGTCGAGTCGGCCAGCGAGGACGACACCAAAGGTGAAGTCTCCAATTCCGAGTTGGCTACAGAGGATGAGGCGTCTACAGAGACAACGGAGATAGCGGAGGCGGCGCCGACCAGAGCGCCGGAGCACTCGTACGCCGACGAGAGCGTGTGCGGGCAGGACGAGTCGGTCGAGGCCGTGTGTGCCGCGTCCTTGGCCATGCGCAACACCTCGCAGGGCGTGGCGCGGCTCACGATCGGCAAGGACAACAACATGGACGTGTCCTACTGCACGGGCTTCCTGCTCGGCTGCGAGGGCCACCTGATTACCAACCAGCATTGCATTGGCTCGTGGGTCGACGCGCTTAACACGGCTGTCGAGTTCCACGCCGAGTCGCCCAAGTGCGGCGAGAACTGCACGTCGCGCGCCGCGTGCCCGGGCAACGTGATCGTGCGCTCGACGACGCTCGTCGCCGTGTCGGTGGAACTCGACTACGCGCTTGTGAGTCTGATCAACGCCTCGGGCTCTGCGACTGCGATCCAGGCGGCAGCGCCACTGCTCGAAGCCGTCGGGGGGTATCTGCAGTTCCGCTCGACCGGTCCGGTGGCGCAGGAGGAGATCTATGTGGCCCAGCACCCGCTCGGCTACGGGAAGCGGCTCGCGTGGACGAACAATGGACAGCCGGGGCGCATCGAGTCGCTCTCGGTGGACGCGTGCCGCACCGGAGACGTGGGCTACTACGTGGACACGCAGGAGGGCTCGTCCGGCTCGCCCGTGATCGCGGTCAGCGACAATGCGGTCGTGGCGCTGCACCACTGCGGCGGCTGCCTCAACGGCGCGATTCCAAGCGAAGCGCTGATCGCCGACATGAAGACGAAGGGGGTGCTGCCGGCGTGTGCTGTGCGTGAAGCGTAGGCTCTAGGTGTCTGTTGTGTTGTTTCTGACGTTCGAGAGACTGTTTGTTGTGGATGGAGACACGATATGGGATGCTTGGTGGGCTCTTTTGGTGCTGACCAGGGATGGTGGTCGCTCTTCTTGCTGATGGCAACAGTGAAGGGGAAGCGTCATTAATAATCGACGCACAGTTCGGTCAGCTGCACGCCTAATGATGTCGAAATGGGATATACTCTACTGTCGACTCTATCTACGTTACGGGCAGCCCCCGCCCGCCCTTTCCATGATGGTCTCTGCCGACTGGCCGATGCTCTTTACGGTCGTGGCCGGCTCGCCCTCCACGGGCGCTGGGAAGTCTGTAGACGACGACAGCTCCCGCCACTGCTCCACCTCTTCGCGGTACTTGTCCATCACGCCGGTGGCCAGCTTGACAGCGTCGCTGCCGAGCAGCAGGCGGCTCGGCAGCGGCTTGCCAGCGCACCGCCCAGTCTTGGTGAGCGCCTCGACCACAAGACGCGCCCCGCGCTTCGGGTCGCCCGGCTGCTGGCCGCTGTACTTGATCACGTGCGACTTGACGGGCTCCGTGAGCGCCGCGAAGTCGTCGATCGGGTGCTGGGCCGGCACGAAGCCCTTGCTGAGGATGCTCGTGCGGAAGGCGCCGAGCTCAACGACCGTCACGTCGATGCCGAGCCGCGCGACCTCCTCCCGCAGCGCCAGCGTCGCGCCGGCGATCGCGAACTTGGTCGCGCCGTACATGCCGATGACGGGGATGCCCGTCCAGGCGCCGGCCGAGCCCACGTTGGCGACCACGCCGCTCCGACGTGCGCGCATGTACGGCAGCACGACGCGCACCATGCGCAGCATGCCGAACACGTTGGTGTCGAACACATCCTGCACCTCCTGGCCGCTGTGTCAGGTGGAGAAGAAGAGAGCTATCGGTCAGTCCAATGACACATTTCTCGGCGATGGTAAGCGACGAGCCCCACCTGCACTCCTCGATGGCGCCCTCGAGGATGTAGGCGGCGTTGTTGACCAGGATGTCGACGGCGCCGTGCTCGGCCTCGATGTTCGCCACGAGCTGCTGCAGCTGCGCCTCCGGCCACGTGACGTCGAGCGCGAGTGTATGCGCGCTCTGCGCCGCCAGATCTGCCAGCGTCGACGGGTCGCGCGCCGTCGCTACCACGCAGTCGCCGCGCGCGAGCGCCGCCAGCGCTATCTCACGGCCCAGACCCGACGAGCAACCCGTCACCAGCCAGACTTTGGTCGGAGTCGTCATTGACACTATTCAGCGGATGCGGATCGAAGGAGTGACTGTATGAGGAGATGGCGGCGGATTTGAAAGTGACGGCTCCTCGATGCAAAGCGCAGGTGTCGACCGGCCAAACGCCGAGGCATCGAAGGGTGGACGCGAGCCATGCGGGACATGATACAGCAGGCAAAGCAAAACTCTGATGTGTCTTCTCGAGCGCGGCCGACTGCTGACTTGGCTTGGGTATCAATACATTCTTCCAGTGTAATAACGTCACCTTCCTGGCGAAAGAGGACACATGCGCGGATGACCAGCGAGGGGCCACTGTTAGAGCGGAAAGAACAAATCACCGATTCAAATTTATCCGGAATCAACTTTGATAAAACTCAATCTGTTTTGGTGGTATATCCGGATATACAGAATGCAAGGACTGAAAATATGAAGGATTCGGTGGCATACAACGTATACTATACCGTACGTTCGGCGAAGCTGCGCCGAACGAGATTGCGGGACGGTTTGTGCGCGACTGCTGCAGCGAGCGGGCAAACAGTACAGCAAAAGTCCAAGACAGACTATGTCATGTGATTGGTTGAAATGGTGATTTCGTGAAGCATGATTGGTCAGAGGTAGATCTGACCCTCCGAGATTAAAGTTGCTGTGCGACGAATGTATACTTGCACTGTACCAGTACCATGGCCTCGAGCGCACGCTGTGTCAGTTAACTGGCAGATCGAACTGACTCAGTTTGATCCGCCGTTTGGCTGTCTTGGCCGGGTCAAGGGCTTGGTGGCTGAGGCAATACGTTCGGCTAAGTGTCCCGATGCTCAGGTGATACCAGCGCCGCCTTGCGTGGGTGGCTGCGCGACCTAGTGCTGTCCATCGAGCCACAGGGGACTCGTCACTAAAGGGAAAGAGAGCGACCGACATCTTTCGCAACCTGATGCGAATGGAAACCAAGAGAAATGCCCCGATCAGCGCCATCCAACGCCGCTGGAACTCAGGCTGCAGAGTCGATATCCACCAGTTTGTCGCCCCTGCGTCTGGTCCGGGACGAGGAAGACGCTGTGCCCAGAACCCAGGTCCCGTACACATCGTGGTCAGTCATGCACTGCGACGAGGACTACCGTGGCTTGAGCCACCCACTTGAAGTTGCACCTGCGAAAAGCCCATGAGGCTTCGTGATGGCAGCAGAGAGAGGGAGAGGGAGAGAGAACGGCATCATCCACCTCCAACCTGACATGTTGAGACGAAAGGACCATTGCATCTACCCATCCATCGCTGCTAATCTGATCTGTGGCCTACATGCTGCATACCAACGAAGCCACCGAGCGCATGTGGTGGCGGTACAGGGGCGCCGTCGTGTGGGTGGAGTCACGTTGCCTCCCAGTTCCCTTCAGACTTCAGCGTTGCGTCACCACGGGAACACTGAAGTCTGAAGGAACTGGGAGGCAACGTGACTCCACCCAACGGCAGCAGTTGCAACACACGTAAACGATATGCAGCCGAATGAGAGAGGGGGCACAAGGGATGTTATGGATAAAGATTGAAACATCCTCGCAACGTTTCAACAGATCTCTTCAGGGCTCTGACCGACCGTAGAGTTGCATGCGCACCAAGCTTGAGGATGATGCGAAGATTTGATCCCGTTACCTGACTAAAAGTGCACGACATCTATTGACGAACCCTCCACCAAGGGGGCTCGGCAAGCGGCATCGCGTTGGCGAGGGGCAGCTGCTACGTGAACTACCCCTAGTGCATCCGCCGACTGGCGCCGAACACGCCGGTCCTGAGCTCATTCCTCATTCTTCCAGCTCCAGTCAACATCAACTCGACAGCAGACCAAGCTTTTCCTCAAGCTCCACTTCCACCTTCAGCCCAAGCTCCGGCCCAAGTCGACTACCCACCACCGGACCCGACCGCTGACCCCCACGCCACGCTGCAATGGGTCTCTTCGCGTGTCCGCCAAGCTCCTGGTTGCTGCCACGTTCGTTCCCTCTGCTCGTCGCGGCGTCCGCACTACTGAGCGCCAGCGACCGAGCCTCCGGGGAGCTCGTCCGCGTCGACTGGGAGGTCTCCAAGTTCGAAGCGGCCCCTGACGGCGTCACGCAGATCGTCTACGGCATCAACGGCCAGTCGTCGAGACGCTCGCCCATTGAGGTCATGATCGGCGACGAGCTCGAAGTGCACGTGACCAACAAGCTCGACGACGAACCCACGTGCATCCACTGGCACGGGCTGAAGCAGTTCGGCACCCAGGAGATGGACGGTATCTCTGGCATCACGCACTGCCGCATCCCGCCCAATGCCACCGCCGTCTACCACTACAAGCCGGACAAGCCGGGCACCTTTTGGTGCCACGCGCACGAAGGCGCGCAGTACTCGTCCGGGCTGCGCACGCCGCTTATCGTGCACCAGAAGCCCGAGCTGCTGCAGCCGTGGGAGCGCGACATCGACGGCGAGTTCACGCTCCTCCTCTCGGACTGGTACCACAACGTGTCGCTCGCTTCGCCAGGCCCGCCCATCTGGGACTCGGTGCTGATCAACGACAAAGGGCAGTTCAACTGCACTGACGCGGCGCTCGCAGGCCTCAACTGTTCGGAAGACCAGCCGTACGAGCGCATCCAGTTCAGGCCCGGCAAGAAGTATCTCATCCGCTTGATCAACGGCGGCGCGCTGGCGCCGTTCGACGTGAGCATCGACGGCCACGAGTTCCAGGTGATCGCCGCTGACGCGGACCCGCTCCTCCCATCGGCGTACGTCAACACGGTGCGCATCAACGTGGCGCAGCGGTACGACCTCCTCGTCCAGGCGAAGGACAGCGCCCGCGCCGGCTCCTTCTGGATCCGTGCGAATGCCAAGTCGGGGCTTCCGTTCACCGCTCGAGCCTCCAACCAACTGCCGGAAGGGTTCAACGACAAGGCGCTTGCTGTCCTGGAGTATGTCTCTGACGACTCGGGCGATGGAGACGACCGTTCGGGCTCGGTTGCTGGTCCCGACACGCTGCCGACGTCGATCGAATGGCCGTCGGTCAACATGATCGGCGAGTTCGACTACGACCCTCTGGTACCGGTGGCACTCCCAGAAGTGCCGGATGAGCGCCACGTCGTTGAGTTCACACTGGGTGTGCTGCAGGACCAGACGGCCTTCCTCGGCTACACGTCGGTCGACCAGGGCGAGTTCCGCTCGCTCACCATCCCGGACTACCCGACGCTCTTCAGCGTCGCGAGCGGCACACCGACGGAGCAGCTGCCGGTCGGATCGAACGCGTACCGCATCGGCAACAACAACCACGTGGAGCTCGTGCTCGCCAACAAGACGCCCGAGGACCACCCGTTCCACACGCACGTGCACTCACCTCACGTTGTTGGACACGGCCACTGCCCGCCCGAGACGCTTTATGCCGCCAACGCGAGCCGAGCGCTCAACCTGAAGCTCAACGGCTCGATGCTGCACGACGTGTTCACGGTCCCGGCGTGCTCGACGGATGAAGCGGGCGACTGCGTCGACGTGGGCTACGTAGTGCTCCGCTACGAGGCCGACAACCCGGGCGTCTGGATGGTCCACTGCCACATCGAGCAGCACCTCGAACTCGGGCTCGCGTTCCTCATGGTGGAGAACGAGGCGGACCTCATGGCCATGGGCATGAACCAGTTCGAGTCGGCCATGATCAACGTGTGCAATGCGACGACCGGAACGAGTCGTCTTTAGCGATTGAGCGAGCTGAAGTAGCGCCAGCAACGAGCGCTATTGTGTCGTGATTGATGCTGTCAAAGGGCACGAGTAGATACTGTCGGCCTTGCAGCGGAGGAAGAGTAGTTACCTAGGCTCGAATGTTTCACATAGTCGTACCACGTGCTACAATTATCGCCAAAATTAAAGCGAATTTGTCGAGTTTTCCCCAAGCCAAAGCGTTCACTTCAGTCTAAACAGAGACGAGAAAGTGTTTGCACCCGAACGGCCCCTTAGTTCCACTTGAAGTGGTCTGTTTAGTTGGAGAGACACATTCCGGGACAGCGCTATGCTTGAAAAAATGCCGATTGTTGAAGTTGGTTGTCAATCACTGATGAATAGTTGCCTATTACCAACATTCATACTCAAAACCGAGCCTTTTGCACTGGGCTGTGGTGGTGAGAAGAATAGCGAGGATGTCCACAACTAGCGCGTGAAAGCCGCACTTGTTGTTGGCCAATGTTCCAACCGATTGCTGCATTAGTAGAAGGAGTGAGTAGGTTCACTCTGAACTCCTTGAGCGGTCGGAATGTCCAGTCGCGACAGATCGTTGTTCTGACTACGTACTTCACAGTATGAAGTTCATACTGGTTGAGGTTAACGAGGGCGAAAGGACATGGCACGTACGCGTTAAACCAGCCGCCCGACCGTTTGTAGAACGTTTCATTGGCTTACAGGACATCATTTACTGGGGTACAATCGTGCTGCAGTGTCCATTGTGACCTTCAAGAACAAATTTCCCTCTTTCAATGTCGTCGCGGACGGTCTCTGATGGGCGTCGCTGGGTTCTCAAGTGATGGGCTCAAAGGTCCGAGCTCCACACGCCCTCTTGATTCGCGACCTTTCGAAGAGGTTCTAGAGAGTTATCAACAGGGCCGGCCCACACCATCGCTGACGGTGTTGTATCGAACAGGCAGCATGGTAATGATGGTAGCTCGTGGCACCTCGTGGCACTTCGTGCGCTCCTATCTCACTTGACAACTAGACGCCCAGCACGCACCTCAACCCAACACAAGCGCCACCCGTTTAACAAGCACGCGACGCGTATATATCACAGTCTTGCGAGCCGATCGCGCTGTGCACTGTTCCTCTTTGACCTCCAGCTCCGATGCCACGACTCCGGCTGGCACAACGCCCGATGTCGCTATTCCGCGCCGCCGTGGCTGTGCTCCTTTTTATCTCGGTCTCGCCCAAGTGTGACGCTCGCCTCGTTCAATACGACTGGACGGTGTCACAGACACAGGCGGCGTACGACGGCGTCACGTCGCCCGTGTACACAATCAACGGCAAGCCTGGGAGTGATGCGCTCATCGAAGCAACGCTCGGCGACAAGATTCAAGTACGCGTGACGAACGCGCTGCCCAACACGACCACGGCTCTTCACTAGCACGGCTTCAAGCAGCTCGGGACTCAAGAGATGGACGGCACCACGGGCGTGACGCAGTGCCACATCCAGCCGGGCGCGACTGCGGTGTACCACTTCGCTCCGGACAAGCCGGGCACGTTCTGGTGGCACAGCCACGATGTCTCGCAGTATGCGTTCGAGCTGCGTGGTCCAATCATCATACACCCGGCACTGTCGAGGTCGCGGCAACAGCAACAGGAGCAGCAATACCATCTGGGCGCGCGAGACGGCGTTGCTGCGGAGTACACGCTCCAACTAGCGGACTGGTACCACGCCAAGCCTGTCGGCCCACCTCTGTGGGACACGGTGCTCATCAACTCGCGCAGCCGCTACAACTGCTCCGTCGCGAAGGCCAACAACTTAACGTGCTCAACTGATCAGCCATTGACGCGCATCCAGTTCAAGAGCGGCAAGACGTACCTGCTTCGGCTCATCAACGAGGGAGCTCTCGCGCCGATACTGTTCAGCATCGACGGGCACGAGTTCGCGGTCATTGCCGCGGACGCGGAGCCCGTCGTGCAGTCTAAGCCCATCAACGCACTGTTGATGAACGTCGGACAGCGATACGACATCATTGTGCGCGCGAAGTCTGCCGTTGAGACGTCATCCTCCTCGAGCTTCTGGATCCGTGCGACGTCGTAGTATGGAGTGCCGTGGACTGGCTGGCCCGCGGGTCTGCCAACACCCGGCGGATTCCACGCGAATGGCCTCGCGATCCTAGGCTACTGCAACAATGCGAAGGAGAAGGAGGAGCCGTCCTCGTCACCTTGGAGCGCGATCAAGACTGTAGACGAGCTCGCGTTTGCTCCAAGCGACGTGGCGACACTGCCAGCAAAGCCGGACCAACGCGTCATTGCGGAGTTCAACTTGGTCTTCCCGGGAGGAGTACCACTTGGCGTATTCGCGATCGATGGCGGCAACTACTCGACTTTCGTGAACCCAGAGGAACCGCCGCTCTTCTCGATCGCAAACGGCCTCAACACCTCTCAGCTGCCTGTCACCGCGAACGCCGTCAGCATCTCACTTGGGAAACACGTTGAGGTTGTGCTCGTCAACACAATGAACGACCAGCACCCAATGCACATGCACACCCACACTCCGTGGGTCGTTGCGAGCGGCCAAGCATCACGCGATGCGATCTTCTCCGGCGACATCTCCTCCCTATCGAAGTTGTCCGGGCCGATCAAGCGCGACACGTATACGGTGCCGCCATGCAATGTGGACGCTTCGACGGGCGAGTGCGTCGATGTCGGCTTCATCGTGCTGCGCTTTGTCACGGATAACCCCGGCGCGTGGATGATACACTGCCATGTCGAGTGGCACATGGACATTGGCATGTCCATGCTGTTTATCGAGGGAGAAAAGGAGCTGCAGTCCCGTTGCGTCACGAGCTTCTCGTCGTCGATGCGCAACACGTGCAACGGCAAATACGCTGCATAAGGTTATCAGCCGCGTGGGCGTGGAGTTGTGGTTTCGAGCTGCTGCCATTGCATGCTTTCTGCTTCTCACAATATATTGGTTTGCGTCGAACAATGCCCACGAGCTCCCGTCACTGTCGTTGACAGTGCTACTGACTGGCGGAGCACTCTCGTAACGAATGTACAGGTGATATCAAGGAGGTGGTGCATTCACTGGTGGTTAATAAGCACCTTAATGCACGATCAAGTCAGTGGACGAAGTCGCAACGCACATCTTTGGCAATCACTCCGAGCAAAAGTTGCCTTTTACAATCATTCCAGCGGTGCGTTGACAAAATTCAAGTTTCAACTTGTATAAAGAACAATGAATTCATTCGCTTATAAGGTGGCCTTGCTGTGCATCGTCGACAGGCAGATCCATCCTGTCGCGACAGCATACAATCTAAAATAATGCGCGGCTAGCGCTTTCAGGCCTTGCACACGCTGAGGATGCTGTTGGCGAAGTTGTCGACGCCGCGCGCGTGCAACTCCTCCTCCCCTTCGACAAACAGCATGGCCAGGCCGTCAGCCATGTGCCAGTCGATGTGGCAGTGCATCATCCACACGCCCGGACTGTCGGCGTAGAAGCGCAGCACCAGGTAGCCCA
>JAADYG010000182.1:0-48230 GCA_023338115.1 Phytopythium boreale
ACTGTCCCGCACCACGAGCACGTCTGGGACGTAAACTCTTCCTCGCAGTCGACCAGGCGTCCGCCGACGCGCTCCATTTTGTACCGTAGTAGCAGCTTGAACTTGTAGTGCGCCTGGGCGAGCATCGCCCTCGCCGTCGAGTTGCGCACCTTGGGCTCCTTGCGCACCTTGCGCTTTCGTCCTCGCGTGGTCGGCTTGTCCGTACTGGTCACAAGCGCACCGTCGGCCTTCACCTCCTTCTCGTACCGTCTCACCATCTCCGACGTCTGGAACGACGGGAGTAAGACGCATCGGTAGTTCACCGAGAGCCAGCTCGAGATCTTGTGGTACATGTCGTTGACCATCCGGGTCACACGGCGAAGTGTGAACTGGATGCGCCTGCGGAGGCGCTGACGCTGGCGGTGGAGCGCCGTCTTCCCTCGCTTGACGGCCCTTGCCGCTCGCGCCTTCAGCTTGGTGTGGACCTTCTCCTTGTGGTTGCTCTTGCTGGCGCTGACCATCTTCGCCAGCTTGGACTTCATCTTGTCCACCGGGATGCTTGGCGGCGAGTTCTGTGCGCGCCAGTACCGGTATTATGGACGGGGCCAACTGTTAGGCTGGGAGTGTCCCTCGCAGAGCTTATCGTGTGTTTGAGGGTGTGTGTCTGTTTCTTTGTACCAAGTGTGCGACTCGCCTCCGGGTTGTCTGTGGAACCATAATGCGAGCACATCAGTCACTGCCATTATCAACCACATGCGTATTCATGGCGAGCGTTTCCCGATCGTACCGATCGTGGCAGCGCTGATGCCGGCAGCAAGAGCGCGCTCTTTGGCGGTTTCTCTGACGGTGTTGTGACCGTGACAGCGTCGTCGCCGAAGATGTTCCTCAACAGCGTCAGGAGATATCGAACGACATCCATGGACTCGACTCGCGTCTGCTTGTGCGGAGGCGTCCACTGCGTCAGCACGCAGCACGCTGGATATGTCAGGACTGAGCGGCTGGAGAACCGGACTCGAACAAATCCGCCAAGAGACTCTGGCAAAGCTACGATGCACGCCGGTTTGTAAGTGACCGTTTGTCGGGCCACGGTCGAGTAGGGCTTACATATGCCGTGCACCGATTCCCAGTACATACTGGCGGAAGTCCTCCTCGGATTGGGGTACGAGTCCCTCGCATGCCTTCCGCCGGTTCAACCTGCTCCAAAACTGTCTTGAAAACGATGCTGAACAGGCAAGAGCATGCGATCTTGACAGGGAGGTGGGCATCGGGACGTCGCTGTTCAAGTTGAAGAGACTCAAGTGTCAGGACCGAGGAGAACGTTCGTACCAAAGACAATCAGTCTTACTCGTGCCGCGAGACCACCCAGCACGCGCCCAGTCGTGGCACTGCGAGAAGTCTTGTCTTCCGCATGTCGGCGTCATCGCCTTCCGCTTCCGCAGCAGTTCGCAACGTCATGATGGACGGAGTGCATTCCTTCCGACACGCACGATTAGTCGAATTTCGGATCACTCAAGTCTCGGACCCCATAGCCAAGCAGCAGCGACAAAGACACGAAGAGTCCAAGGAGGCATAGAACGTACGAAGTCGATGAACGAATGCCCGTCACGTCTGTCGCGAATGAAATGTTGTGAAGTGCCGCTGCGAATTTCTCGCCCGAGTTCATGTCGCTCGTCAATACAAACTGCTCGTTCGCTTTGCCAGCAGGGCGGTCGCTGGGTTGTACGTACAGTATACGAGTTAGTCTCGCCCAATGGGGACACTAAACCGTGCTGATGATTTGCATCATATCCAAACAGCAACGCAACGCGGCCCATCTTACCGAACGTTGAGAGGTCAGTGAAGTGGTCGACCCGCGTTGCGACCGACACCTTGACGACGGACGCCAATCTCTCCATCTCCGCCGCGATCGATTGCGCCGACGCTCCGCGCGGGACCATCGCGAACAACTGCTTATCGGACAGTGGCAGCTCCAGCACGCCGTTTAGAACGTTCTGAATCGTCGGTGTTAAACGCCAGCGAGTGAGGTCACAACCAAGGAGGTTCACGAGATATCGTCGGTGAAAAGCCCAGCACGCAGTGATACAGTTATGCAAACGTCACATTGTTCAAGAACAGTCGGGACAACCGGTCGATCACGTTGTGGTGCCGGCCTCTCCGCAGGTTCCGCACGCTCGGCGGGTCCAGGTGCAGCGCCAGGAGCTGCGCGAACAGCGGCTGCGTGGCGTCGCCCAGCGCCACGCGGGCGTTCCACTTGCGCGCCATATCCGTCGGTCGTCCCTGGTCTTGGTCGTGGAGTTTGGAGTCTGGAGCTTGGGTGTTGAAGTGTATTTTCTCAACTGAATGCGGAAACATAGAGACGGAAGACAAGGTTCAACTCCTACAACCTCTGAAAACCGATTCCGCACTTTTAGGCCACAAACCTTTAGCATTATATAAGCTGTTGACAATAGATTCAGGTTACACTGTTATAGACCTAATTAAACCAAATTTCTTATGTTTTGAAACCTTATATTGAGGTTCAGCAGACCGAGGGTACCACTTTTGATGTGCAGTTGGCGAGCGTTTCCCCATGGCACGTGTCGCGCTTTCACTTGGTTTTCGTAAGAAACGTAACCGGAGATTCCCCCTCGCTGCGAGAAAAGCGCAGAAAAAATGGTGGGTTACTCTGCGCGTAACCGTCCTTGCCGCCTTATGCCCATCATCGGCATTTTATCACCTTCCGACCCCGCGGCGCGAAAAATTCGTCGCTCACTCTTCCGCCGCCTTCCACCGAGAAAAGCCTCCGCCACCGCTCCGTCAGACCGCCTCGCTCGCGTCCCTCGCTACCTGCGCAAGTACATGGACACGGAGGGTTTCGCGTCCCGCGCCTGGCTCGGCCAGTGGATCGCGCCCGAGGAGGAGCCGGTCAACAACTACTATGAGGACCACAAGCTCATGGAGGGCGCGCTGATCAAGCTCGGCGACTACGCGCACTACCGGTACTTCCTGCTGTTCCGCAACGGCCGCTTCTGCTACTACGAGCTGCCGATGCCGACGGACACGGCGCCGGGCGAGCAGAAGCGCCGCGTGCACCTGACGCTGACCTCCAAGCACCTGCGCGGCGTCATGATGCTCAACGCGTCGGGCAACACCAAGGACGTGGCCAAGACGGAGGACGAGTACGACGCCGACCTGATCAAGCGCGGGTTCGTGTTCAACCGCAAGCGGCTGGAGATGCAGCTCACAGGGTACTCGCCCACGGGCCAGCTCATGTGCTGGAAGCTGCGCGCGGCCAAGGACGCCATCTTTGTCAAGTGGGAGCGCGCGTTCCGACTCGCGCTCCGGCCCATTTGGATGCAGAACACCCCCAAGTGCATGGTGTGCAAGCGCGACTTTGGATTCTTCATCCGTCCGCACCACTGTCGGTACGTGACGAATGCGCTGCTTCCCTTGCTTGGTATCACTATGAGCTAACCCCGCGCTGTGTTTTGGTTCAACTCGGACAGAAAGTGCGGTACTTGCATGTGCGACGACTGCTCGGTCTTTGTACCGAGGCTGCCCATGCAAGGGTACTACGAAGAAGTCCGCATCTGCCGCGATTGCTCGCCGATTCGCATCCAGCGTTCGTCCCTCAAAGTGGGCACGCGGGTGCTCGTCTACGGGATCCTAGTTGGACGCGTCGTGCAAGTTGATGCAGCCGACGACTCAGCCGATGGACACGCGTACGTGAACGTTGAGCTCGAGAAGAAGGGCAACGAGCTCCGGCGTTTCTCGCTCGAACACGTCGAGCTGTACTCCGAGGCAGTGCTGTCCGCAAACCGGATCAAGTGCGCGATTCGCCAGCATCTTGCGCACTCGGTGTTCCGGACGCAGCTCAACTTCAGCACGTGGAACCTTCTCGAGACTGTTCAAGAGCAGAAGACGGTGCAGATGGTCCGGATTCTCAACAAGTCGACGAGCATTACGGAGCTTCACTCGATGGTGCCGAACCTGGGCTCCATGGAGACGGTATTCATTCCAGACGACAACAAGACCGAGAAGGAGCGCGTTCGTGCGTCGCTTGCGCACTATCGCGGTGTGCACGTGTCATTTCCGCTTCGACTCGACACAGTGATGAAGCTGATCGATCAGTTCCGGAACGGCATCTTGCTTCACCGCGTGTACGTGCGTCAGATCCTTGACGAAGCTGAGAAGCTCTTCACGCAAGTGCACCAGTCGCCGATGAACGCTATAACCATCCCGGTCGGGGTGCAGCTCATTGTTGTTGGTGATATCCACGGGCAGCTTGAAGATTTGCTGACGATCTTGGACAAGAACGGCGTGCCCAGCAACAAGACGTGGTACCTCTTCAACGGCGACTTTGTGGATCGCGGCTCCCACGGCATCGAAGTCATGCTGCTACTACTCACTTTCAAGCTGCTGTATCCGGGCTTTGTGTTCCTGAATCGCGGAAACCACGAAGAGCGGCTCATCAACGAAGTATTCGGCTTTGAAGACGAAGTGTACACCAAGTATAGCACTGAGCACGACGAGGTGGCTGGATGGGATGGCCTCAGCACGTCAGCGAGCTACTCGCCAATGAAGCTGTTCCAGATGTTCGAGACGGTCTTCGGCTTGTTCCCGTTGTTTTCGCTGGTGAACAAGAGCGTGTTTGTGGTCCACGGCGGCCTGAGCAATCACGAGAACGTGACGATCGAAGAGCTCCTTCAGCTTGATCATCGGCGTGAGATCCCAACACAGGGCACCAGTCGAGCGGACGAGCTCTTTACGCACCTGCTTTGGAGCGATCCTCGCGATGAAGATGGCTGGAAAGCCTCCAGCAGAGGCGCTGGTGTGGAGTTTGGACCCGATATTACTCGCTCATTCTGTGCTGGGAACGGAATCAGCCTCATCATTCGGTCTCACGAGTGCAGAGAAGAAGGCTTCGACATCATGCACGACGGCTTGCTGTTGACGGTATTCTCGGCATCGAGCTACTGTGGATCTCAGACCAACAAAGGAGCCTACGTGCAGCTGCAGTTGATGGAGAACCAGGAACTGAAGCCGCACGTCGTGCAGTACTTCTCGCAGCCGCTGCAGAAGCTCGGTGATGCTGGCAAAAACGAGTGGCGCAAGAAGGCGCTTCGGCTTGAGCGGCGAACGGTGATGTCGCTGGTGGAGTTGATCTGCGAGAAGAAGAACGCGTTGGTCATGGCCTTCAACCAGCTCGACACCACCGGAACCGGCCGTGTGACCAAGTTGCAGTGGAAGGCTACTCTGCAAAAGGTCCTCGGAATCGAAGTCAAGTTCCTGTCATACTTCAAGCAGCTCGCAACACTTGAGAACGATGCGACTGGCGGAGTGGACTACCAGAACTTCCTGAATCGCTACACTGTGGAACTCGACGGTGGGAACATCGAATGGAGAAGAAATCTCATCCGCAAAGTTTGGATGGGTTTCTGTCAAGCGCTATCGCGCCCCACGGACACTGAGGTGATGAAGATGGACCTCCAGGAGAAGCTGCACCTTGCGTTCGACCTCTTCCAGGCCAACGGGCCTGCGAAGAAGCCATCGCCCTCAACGGTAACGGAGAAAGCTGCATACAACGGGAGCATCGCCAGTCAGCGCAGCCATGAAAACTATCTTCAGCACGGCCTCGTGACGTATGAGGTGTTCCGCAACACGATCCAAGGCAAGCTGGGGCTCGGTGATACCTTGTCGGAGCAGCAGATCTTCGACCTGATGCAGCACATGGATCAAAACCACGACGGCTTGGTGGACTACAGCGAGTTCTGCTCGTTCTTCTCGGAGTTCAGCCGGTCGGACTACCTGCAGGAGCTGTTCGAGGTGGACGATGCAAAGGCCATCAACTTGCTGCACCGCTTCGGTTCGTTCTTGATCCGGTCAACGAAGTACAAATCGCTGAAGGAGGCCTTCGTCTCGTTTGACACCGATGATCGACAGCGTCTGAGCCAGGACGACATTCTCAAGGCCTCGCAGGACCTCGAAGTTGTTCCGGCGCTTGACGAGGAAGACGCAAAGCTCCTCTACGAGTCCATTTTGATCACGTACTATGGCGTGAATCAGCGGAAACTGTGGGAGACGAGTGGCTTGAACTGGGTCGTGTTCGAAGACGTGTTTTCTCCGGACAGCACCTTCCAGCGTCGTCTGTGGCTGACCAGCCTGAGCGCTTCCAACACGAACTTGGCGTCGCTCGCGGAAGAACCCACCGGCGAAGAAGACAGCATCCGGGGCGGCCAGACGTTCTCCAAGACGCAGCCGTGGGTCGACTCCATGATTGAAAGTGTGATGCGATCGTTGCACGAGCAGCGCTTGTACATCAAGTACGTGTTCCGAATGCTTGACCGCAAGCGGACAGGATACGTGTCCAAGGCCAAGTTCATCGCCGCAATGAAGGCGATCAATGAAGAGCGCGGGTCGCCGCTGCAGCCTGCTCAACTCGAGCAGCTCGCGGACGCGTTTGCTCGCCAGCGCGTCGTGCGACGGATATCTTCGTTCGGGGAGCCGACCGAGTCGAGCGAGCTGTACGTGTCGTATCCAGCATTCCTCCGCAGCCTTCGCATTGTGGACTCGGAGCTGCCCTGCCATGAGACCGTGTAACACAGTGTATTGCTAGTTGGGCCGCGTCGCGAGGGTCAAGGGACGGTAACGGACAGCGTGGGACGGGTTATTTCGAGTTTATAGATGGCGGGAGGCACCTGGAGCGAGCGCTGCGAATAGGCGCCGCTGCCGCCCGCCTTTTGGTTTCCAAGGTCTGTCTGTACACGTCTGCGTGGGTGGGGTCTTTTGTCCCTCCCGCATTCGATCGGCCTCGCCGCGTCTACGAAAGCTGCACAATGAGCTCAGACGCAGAGACAGCAGAGCACCAAGGCAGTCATGACGCGGAAGCACCGACCGACGAGGTGATGAGCGCGACCGCCACGAAGCACAAGCTCGAGAGGCTCATGACTGACTTCGCGACGTTCGACGACGTGATGCGGATCGGCACGCGTGTAAGTGGCGCTGTGAATTCTGTGGTCTTCTGTTGTCTGATGTGAGTCTGACGGTGAGATCATCTGCAGCAACGGCGCGAGAAGGACGAGTACCGCCTGGCCGAGATGAAACAGGAGATGAGCTGGCTGGAGGCCAAGCTCGAGGCCGAGATCAAGAAGCGCATCGAGATGAACAAGTCGCTTCAAAACTACTGCGACGAGCAGGTCGCTCAGATGACGGCCAACTTTGAGACTGCGCTGGACGAGCGCGCGAAGCAGGTCGGCGCGCGGTTGGACCAACTCGCGCACGAAATTTCCAACCTGGAGACGCTCGTGGCCGACGAGAAGCGCAACATCCCGCTCATGATCGAGAACAAGACGAATGAGCTGACCCAGAAGCTAATCGCGTTCATGGACGCGTTCGACGCGGAGCGGAAGCGGCGCGCGAACCAGGAGTCGATGCTGCTGAACCGGTTGAGCGCGCACGAGCACGCGACCGCCGAGTCGTTCGAGCGCGAGCGGGTGAGTTCCGGTCTCCGAACTGAAATGCTGTAGTATCTAACCCCGGCGTGTTTGGTGGTTGGTGCTAGAATGAGCGGGAGCGCAAGTACGCCGAGCTGAAGTGCGCGC
Organism: Phytopythium boreale; assembly: GCA_023338115.1. Taxonomy (NCBI): domain Eukaryota; phylum Oomycota; class Peronosporomycetes; order Pythiales; family Pythiaceae; genus Phytopythium; species Phytopythium boreale. Next base: position 7,560 of record JAADYG010000182.1, read on the forward strand.
TGGACGCGTACACGACGACTCGGCGGCGCGGCGACGAGCGGTTCGCGGCTTTCGCCAAGGAAGAGATCGCCAAGATCCAGAACGCGCTAGTCGCCGAGACGCAGGTTTGCTGGAGCACTCATGCGAACGTATTGACTCCTAACTCGCCTGACAGATCGTGTGCTGTGCGAATATCGTGGTGCACTCGCAGTCGCGCGAGCGGGAGGACGACGAGATCATCGAGGCGCTCAACCGGTACACGACCAAGCTGCAGGACAGCCTCAAGGTCATCTCCGGACCCGACGCGTAGCGCTCAATGGGTCGTGGCGTCAGCACTCGCATTCCGTATTGTGGCATCATTAACGAGCAGCGCAATACATTGCCAGTTGTCTGCAATCTCAATAGTGGCAATAGCACGCTGCCATCACCAAGGAGTGCTAATGCTGTGGTGCACGTTTGACGTGGGCGTTATGCAATGTCAACGTCATTGTCAACGTCGTCTGATTTTGTGTGTCAAGATCTTTGCGCTCGACTAAACATCGCGCTGCGATTGGTCAAAATGTGGGTTGAGAAAATGTCGAAGCAGGAAAAAAAGAAGAAGCGGGCGACTTCAAGGTCGCTCCGTCATGTTTATGTTCTAGGACCGTATTTCATCCAATCGTCACCAACCTCCCGCGTGTTGATTGGCTTAAATGCAGCCCTCGACAATATAGAAACACGCCCGATTGGCCAATACTCTCCCTCCCACTCCACCCAGCAAAAAGATCGCACCCGCCCACCGGCTCCGCTAGTCAAAACGAGATCGGCGGTGGCAAGAGACAAGAGAAGCCGCGTCACAAGCTGAGCTAACGGTGTGCTGTACTGTACCAATATGCCGACGCTCGCGGTCCACTCCCCGGCGCGGCGCGTCCAGTCGGAGCGCTCGCCGCTGCTGGGCGCCTCCGGGGCCTCCTACGCGACCTCCACGAGCGATTCCGGTGGCGCGAAGACCAAAAACGTCGGCCAGCCCGCCGGGCTCGAGGACGGCGCGCTGCCGCTGTGGTTCAGCTGGACGGTCGGTGTCAGCGTCGCCGTGTCGCTCGCGTGGCTGCTGCTGTTCGTCGTCGTGGGCTCCCACCCGGCGACGCAAGCCCCATGGCGCCCGTCGGAAGCTACGTCGCCCCCGTCCACCGCCGCGACGTCGCCTTCTACCGCTACTACTGACAGCGCGGAGGGCGCGTTCTACCTGTACACAGGCGTCTTCAACTCGCTGGTGGGCAGTTTCCTGTCGGCCAGCGGCTACTGCTGCCAAAAGGTGGCGCACAACCGCGTGCAGCGCTGTCCGGAGCTCGGCGCCGCGTCGCAGCAGCGCGTGTTCCTCGCGGGACTGCTCGTGCTCGCGGTCGGCACCATCTCGGCCGTCGCCAACCTCGGGATCCTCGGCCAGGCCGTGCAGGCGCCCTTCGCGGCGCTCACGCTCATCTACAGCGCGCTGCTCGGCCGCTTCGTGCTCGGCGAGCCGCTAGTGGCCGTGGATCTGCTCTCAAGCGTGCTGATCATCGCTGGCGTTGCTGGGGACGTAGCCGCTGCACAGTTTGCGGATCTACCGCCGCCTCGAACATTCGACCTGCAGTCTCTCGCGCGCTTGGTGTTCCGCGACTCCGTGATGCCGACAGCGTACACGATCATCGCGCTCGCGTACACCACAGCGATTCTCCGCCGCGTTCACACTCGGAAGTTGCACCGCGGCGCGATCGGACTGCTCGCGTTCAGCTCGTGCGCTGGTATCATGGCCGGATTCACCTCGCTCGCGACCAAATCGGCGGTTGTGGTGGCGTCGTCGGCGTTCTCCAGCCACAGCGGGGACGTGCAGCGCCACCACAGCATCCACCGCGCACTCATGACGCTGGTGAACCCGTTCTACGTGCTCATCCTGCTCGCCATCCCGGCGGCGCTCGTGCCGCAGCTCTACTTCCTGAACCGCGGGCTTGAGCACTTCGGTACGCTCAAGTTTGTGCCGCTCTACCAGGCGTTCATCATCCTGGGCAACACGGCGTGCGGCATGGTGTTCTACAATGAGATGGCAGGGTACGGCGCCGCGCCGCTCGCATGTTTCGCTGCGGGGATCGCCGTGACGCTCTCTGGAGTGTGCTTGCTGCTGGCGAAGGTCGACAGAGACAACGCCAACGGACTCGTACTTCCCGTTTCGGCGGCATCAGCGTCATCCCAGGCGGTCCCAGCGTTCCCGACCGAGTTTTCATTCGACGACATGCAATTCGCGACGGAGAACGTGACGCCGATACACGACTTTGACGAGTGCAAGCGCGCGATCGTGAAGCTGCTGCGCTCGGCGACGTCGTCCATCTACTACTCGACCTTCCTGTGCGACTTCAACCAGGAGCTCGAAGATGCTGGCGATACGTACACGCGCGATAAAGAGCCCACGACCATCGCATCGCTGCTGAAAGCGGCTGTCAAGCGTGGCGTGAACGTTCACGTGCTATACAACCCCGCTACGGACTACGGTACCACCACGACCGACGAGCTGCGGCGCATCTTCCCTGCTCAAGACAACGCGGACGCTGGCGCTGGTGAAGGGCGCATCCGCCTGGCGTTTGCCGAGAGCGACCTCGGGCCGAGCTTCTTCACGACGTGGATCTCCAACAACTCCAAGTACGGGTTTCACCACCAAAAGTACCTGTGCGTGGACGGAGACACCATCATGGTCACGGGCTGCGACGTGAACGCCGAGCGCGCGGGGTGGCTGCACGTCAACGGCATCGGATACTACTGGCACGAGCTCGGCGTTGTCGCCCCATGCTCACCCGCCATGTTCCAGTGGATCCAACGCAACCACGAGCCTTCTACCCCTCGCCATGACGCATTGAGCGAACGCGAAGACGACAAGCGGTCCCCTCCATTCCCACTGGTTGCGGGCGGGTGGAGAGAAGAAAATGCGATGGTGAATCTCATCCTGAACGCGCGCGAGTCAGTCCAGCTCGAGAACCAGATCCTCATCTCGGGCGGCGGACTGCAGCACAACCGCGTCTGCGCGGCCCTAGTGGCGCGGATCGCGCGTGCGCATCACAACCGCGAGCCTTTCCGTGCTCTTGTGCTGACCAACGCGGCTCAGCAAGACGAGCCGTCGCATGTGACGCGCTTGTACTGCGCGCTGTCGATCCAGTGGTCACTGGAGCAACTGGAAGCGTGTGCGAGCTTCGCGCATGGGCTTTCGAAGCACGACCTCGCGCGGTACCTACTGGTCGGGCGGTTGGAGAGCAGGAACCGCGCCACGAACGATGGCATCCTCATCAAGGTGCACTCGAACATTGTGATCGTGGACGGCTGCTACGCTCTGCGCTCTTCGTCCAACCTGTCGGACCGCAGTTTGAGCGCACGGCCGACCGACACGGAGCTCGGGCTGCTGTTCGCAGGCCCCTGCGTCTCGGTGTTCCAGCAGCAGCTACTCAACATGTACATGGGCACGACGGGTGAGACTTACACAGTGTCCACGGTTGTCGACCGCGTGCGGAGCCACGGCGGAGTCCCTGACACCGGCAGGTCCCGGCGTGACGGCTGCTGTATCGTGCCACTGGCCAAGCGGGCACCGTGGAGTCCCGTGCTCACGTGGTTCCTGATGAACGCGTTCATCTACTGCAGCGAAGGCGCGACGGGCGGCCGCTACAAAGTGAGCTACACCACTACAGCTCTAGAGCATGATGGGGATGACGGCAATGCGAAGCGCAAGATCGCAAGCGATACCACCGCTTCGGCAGACGAGATCAGTGTGGCCGTGGCATGCTAGGCGCTTTGGATACTCGCGTCTGTGGGTTGTATGCCTTGTGTGTCTTCACTAGCGAATGTTTTACTCTATCTAGAGTTTGGTTGAGTGCTGTGGTCAGATGAAGGTGAACGCCATGTGCAATACCCCAAGAACATATTGTGATTTGGTCGAGGGCATTTACTATCCACGACGCTACTTTGGCGCGTACTGGAACCGGAGCGTGGCGTTCTTGATCTTGGCCATGTCGTCCTTGGTCGGTCCGTCCTTGCTGCCGAACGCGAACGATGGAGAGAGCGACAGCGTCGGCGCCCACTCGAGCAGCTTGTGCACGAACGCGATGCGCTGCTCGTCCTTCAAGGGGAGCAGGAACCTGCCGGACAAAGGAGTTGGAGACGACGAGTGAGGTCTTCGACCATCAGTAGCAAACTCGGAGGGTCGTCACCACTCACGTGGACGATTCAACGTCGACGGTCGCGCCGTCCGCGAGCACGCTCGCCATCGTCAGGTCTTCTCCCGAATCCTGCTTTCCATCCTCAGGCTGGAGCGCGTGTGCTTGCTGCACGGAGAGGAAGACCGCGTCGAACAGCCGCGAGTACCGCTTCTTGGCGTACAGGTCCTGGATTATCCCCGTCAACGGGATGATCTGTCACCCCCAGGAAGAGAACAAGGCAGTTCGTGAATCGTCCGTGACTTCCGCTTTAAAAGGAGGAAAGCGCGCTGCACCTTGACGCCTTCGATCGACTCGGCGGCGATCCGCTCTCGATGCTTTTGCTCGTCTTCCTTGCCCTCGTCTTGCGCCTCGCCGCTCTCTTCCTGAATGGCGTCCAGTTCCTCAAACCGAGACGCTGGCACATCTTCATCCTGGTTGTTGTGCTCGTCCGTGTGGATACCGCTGTAGATATCGTGCGCCTGTGTCATGGTTTGCAGAGCGTGGGGACTCAGATTAGTACCCATTACCCGTGAAATGAAGCGAGTTTGCACGCACTTTGGTCATCTTGTTCACTTCACCGGTCTCGATCTCGTGCAGGTACGACAGCACGTTGTACACCGCCACCTCCGTCGTGTTCTACAGTAGATGATAGACGCATGGTACGAGCAACACGACGCGATTGGCGAGACCGTAGTCCAAGTGTAACAAGCAACTGCAGGAGCTTACGTGACGGTTCTGCTCGACGCCCGTGCCCTTGTTGTGAACCTCGAACAGCTGCTCGTCGAGCTTGTTGGGCGCTTCGCAGTCCATGCCAAAGGCCACGTACGGACTCACGACAATGTCCGTCCAGAGTCCGCGGCACAGCACCGACCCGTGGTTGCGCTTCTTGGCCTGCAACGTCAGCGTAGGACGATCAGACCTTAGCGAGAGCTCGGAGGAAGAAGCGGGTGCACCTCTGTGTAGGACGCCATCGACCGATTGGGTTCCGTGTAGGTCTGATCGCCGAACTCGAACGCGATGCCCGTGTTGCGCCAGTCGCGGTACTGCCGGATGTGGATCACGCTCGCGTTCTCGATGCGCTTGAGGTTCATCTGGAGTAAAGCAGCAGCGTTAATAGCTGCAACAGCCGCCTGCAGTACAAGTTAACGGAGACGCACCGTGTAGTCCCAGTCGATGAGATTGTTGCGGTAGTCGTACCGGTCTTCGTAGTAGTGGCGTAGGCGGTGGTCGCGCAGACTCCCCACTGGAACGCACCGTCAAAGCCCACCCACACGTAAGCGGTGTAGCTCGGACAGCCAGAGTCGATCGCTACTGCGTCACGTACTGTTAAAGGCTGCCTTTTGGGACCAGCCGCGGAGGACGTCGATGAGATCGTCACGTGAGCGCATCTTGAGGTGCGAGAGGTCCACGAGCTGCGCCAGTGGCCCGCGCTCGTTGTACACAAAGTCCATGAGCGACTTTGCCTGCTCGTCAATGTATGCGCTCGTTCGCTCCTGTCGAGTAGCAAGTCAGGCAATAGATCATGTCAGCGCATTGACGACTATGAACCAACCGACTCGACTGGCAGCCTATGTCACCTGCACGAAGGCGTTGCCAAAGATCTCCAGGAACAGACTGCATCGCTGGCGCAGCGGCACCGTTCCGTCGCGCGCGACGTTCAACAGTAGCAAGTGGCGTGCTAGCACCTCCATGGAGCTCTCCAAGACGTAAATATGCAGCTCGCGCCGGCGACGCAGCTCCGGATCCCAGCGGCGGCGCCTCGCGATTGCCGCCAGCACGTGCCGCACGTCGCCGGGCGCGACGAGCAGGACGCTGACGGGCGCTGTCGCCGCCTTCTCCTCCTCTTCATCGCCTTGCTGGGTCTTATTGCGGCCCTTTGGAGCCTCTGGGTGAGACTTTTCAGTCGAGTAGAAGCGATCGCACACGTCAAACGCGGGCGAGAAGCCCCACATGTTGACCGTGCCCATGCTCATGAGCAGCCCGCTGGTCGAGCGTGCCATCTCTCAGGCAGGCCGAGTCCTTGACGTGGTGCAGATGGGAGCGCGTCAGCAAGGAGAGCGGAGATGCGGTCGCGCAGCCGAGAAGATTCGTGAGTACTCGCGTAACGCAGCCGCCGAAAATGTGCGGCGCTGCACCTCCCCATCCACCAAGAACGGCCCAGCGCTTCAGACACGCGCTCGAAACGGCGAAGGATCGCGGCCGAGGGTGTGGCGGAGCGTTTCCGACGCTCCCCGTTTCTCTCGAGCGCGCGGCGCTTCTCCTGCTTCTTCCCCAGCGTTTCGCTGGCCAGGTGACGTATGCGCATCACTCGGGACGCGAAAGGTCGCCGGGAGCTCCTAGGCCCTGGTACTGTAGTTGAAGTTCCCAAAAGATCGGGTACCGTTGTGATGGTACATTCTACCTCTGTACGGGTACAGCTCACTTAAACGGTACAATGTACCGCTTGTCAACCCTAGTCGATGCTTCAAAGCTTCAACGACAGAAAGCTGGTGACGAGTATGGCGCTGTTCTCGCTCGCTCCGTGGGCGCTGGCGCTGCTTTTGCTGGGAGCTGAAGCACTGCCGATAACTAGGGGGCGCGTACTCGCTGTATACGGCCGTGTTGCGCGTTTCCCGGTCTCGGCAGCATCTGAATTGCCGCCAAACGACTCGTTCGCGCCCGACCAGGCAGCGCGCGACTGGGTGCGCGACTGCCCATGTTCTCACTGGCACCCCGGTCCTTCCGCGTCGCGGCTGTGCCTCCCCGTTGCGTGGGCGTCGCCCGAGCGCCGCGACCCGCGCAAGAAAGAGGTGTTTGCCTTCTCCATCGCGACGGACGACCGCTGGAAGCGCTACGACTGGGACCTGGTGCGTTCGTTTTGACGGACGGAGTCGACTGCACGGATGTGGGTTTGTACATACTGACCGCTGTGACTGCAGCTGACGACCGTGGCGTGGAACACGGACGCGGAGATGCTGTGCCACGCGCACGACAAGGGCGTGCTGGTTGTGGTCAAGCACAACTTCGACGACGTCGACCAGCTCTGCGACCTGACCGCGCGCCGCGAGTGGATCCAGGTGTGTCAACTGATGGTGGCGGCGGGATGACGGTCTTACAATGGCGCTGAGCCCTATCCGTACGCTCTACACAGGCGACGTACGTGCTGATCGCCACCAACCACGCCGACGGCGTCAACATCGACACGGAGAAACCCATGAGCGGCGCCACGGCCAAGTGCCTCGCCGAGCTGGTGCGCGAGCTTCGGGAGGAGCTCAAGCGGCACCCGATGACTCAATACGCCCAGGTAGCGACCGATACTACTGGTGTTGTGTCGTTGTGAACGTCTATAGCATGCTTGACTGACGTAGCTCTGCACCGTTCAGATCACGTTTGACGTGCCGTGGGCGCCGCGCGGCGTGGACGGCCGCTACTACCAGTGGAAGGAGCTCGCGGACGCGGCCGACTTTCTGTTTGTCATGTCCTACGACATGCGCAGCCAGATCTACGACGTGTGCGTGGCAGGCGCCAACTCGCCGCGCGCGCTCGTCCAGCAGGGGATCGACGAATTCCTGTTCGCGTCCGGCGTTCCGGCCGACAAGCTTGTGCTGGGCGTGCCCTGGTACGGATACAAGTACGAGTGCGAGCCGAGTGACGACCAAGACGATCAAGGCGTTCATGATGTCTGTCGCATCCCTGCGGTGCGTCTTGCTTAGAGGCGACTACTTCTGAGAGGTCGTATCTGACTGCTGAAGGTTGCGTCTGTGAGCTCAGGTGCCGTTCTTTGGCGCTCCGTGCAGCGACGCGGCGGGCAAGCAGCTCGACTTCGCCGTCATCAAGGAGCTCATCCGGTCGGAGGGGCTCACGGAGCAGTGGGACGAGCTGACCGAGTCGCCGTTCGTCTGGCTCGACGGCCACGATCTGAGCCCCGACGGATCGTCGTCTCGAACACGAACGCAGATCTGGTTTGACGACCCGAAGAGCCTCGAGCACAAGCTGGGCCTCGTGCGGACGGTCGGGCTGCGCGGCGCCGGCATGTGGCACGTCGACGCGCTCAACTACTCGACGGCGGAGGGGACGGCCGCCTACAACGACACGCAGCGCATGTGGCAGACGCTGCGCGCCGCGGTGACACCGCTGGGTCGTCAGGACTAGCCCATTTCATGTGACCATGGAGTGTCACCCACCGGAAGATGTTGGTTTGAGCTGCAAAGCTCAAGCACGGAGACAAGAAGGAGGAAAGATACGCGGAGGAGGTGGGTTGCCGCCAGGTGCAACTGCGGCAGGCCGCCGAGGTTGGAACGGGGATCCGATGCACGCGATTGGCAGACCGAAGGGCGCGCGCTCGAGCGTCTCATTTACTGCGCATCCCTCCCGCCTCCGGCCCCAACGCAGTGGAAATCATGCCGAGTCGATTAATTCAACCACAGCATGGAACGCTCCGCCGCTTCTCTTGCTTTGATTCCATCTCTCTGGCCGATCGGTGTGCATGAATTGGATCTCGTCCCGGGTCGCAACTCCTTCCGGCCGGAGGCGCATCCCCCTCCACCCCACGATCTCTCTCTAGATTTAGAGCCCTCGCTCTCGCATGTGGCACCGGCGCGGCCAATGGCTACGGCACATCTGATACATATCCGACCGCAATGGCTGCATGTTGCAGGAGAGACCGAGGCGGAGGAGATGGTGGCGGTCCGTTTCGCTGCATTCGCTCGCGCTCCAGCTCAATCTTCTCCTCGGCTCGCGTCCGTGTCGCGCGCGGTTCCGCGCCGCTTCCAGCGAAAATCGGGCGGATCATACGGGTTGGGGCCTTCGTCGTCCACCTCACGCGCTCCATCCCTCCCCCTCTGTCTATCGTTCCGCATGGCTCGCGGTCGGATCTGATCTCGGATCATTCCACGCGGGGTTTCCAGCTTCCGAGCTGCAAGATGACGCTCGTACTTACACAGGCAGCAGCTTTTCTTCCATGAAAAGATCCCACGACCGAAAGGGCGTGGCCGCGAGGGAGATCCGCCACTCCCAGCCGCTCAAGCCGCCGCCGAGCGAGAGACGACCGCCCCGCCGATCTATGGAAAGAGGATGAGTGCGTCAGCCATTGAGAGCGCGTTGTCCGCTCGCCCGAGTCGCACTTGGCGGAAGCATCGAGCTTGGAAGCTCGGCGCTGGAGTACTGCAGTCTCAAGGAGGACGAGCGTGCCTCTTGAGGAGCAACGCCAGCCCAAGTATAATAGACCGGCCGCTACGTCGTAGAGTGCTACCACTTACCGCCAACGACTCGGACGGCGGTCCTTTTCCCAGGCGGCATTCACCATTTTGCGCGCCACGAGCCCATCATCCGATACGCGAGCTTCCTCCCCTCGGACGGCCCCTCTTGTCGCGTTGGCCGCCTCATTCGTTCTTTGTCCCTGTCAACATCCCTTCCGAGTCAGCCAGAGCACTCACAGCCAGACGCTCGAACACCCACCGCGTCCGCTCGTCCGACTGATACGTCCACCTACGACCACTCCACCAAACAGATAGACACGAGAAGCATGGAGATGGACATGGAGCTCATCGACCGCACGAGCAGCAGCAGCAGCAGCGTCGCGTCCACGGCCGCCACGACGCCCTCGCCCACCGACACGCGCTCGCCGCTGTCCATGCCACCGCGCGAGTTCCCCGCGACGGCCACGCCCACGCCCGGGTCCTTCAAGAAGCGTCCGTTCCCGTCGTCGACGCCGGCGCCGGTCGCTCCGCTGCCGCTCTCGCACGGCGGCGTCCAGCAGGTGCCTTCGGGCCCGTCGACGCCTGTGGTGGCGGTCGCGACGTGCAACTTCGCGGCGCTGAGCCACCACTTCCACCTACCACTCAAAGTGGCGGCCGAGAAGTTCGGCGTGCGCGCGACGGCCTTCAAGAAGCGCTGCCGCGCCATCGGCATCCGCCACTGGCCGTACCGCAAGGTGCGCAGCCTCAAGCGGTCGCTGCAGGAGCTCGCCGAGTGCAAGCAGCAGGCCGACAACGGCACGGGCCCGCCGCTCACGGACAAGCAGCTGCGCCAGCACGCCGTCTACCAGAGCCAGTTGGCGCGGCTCCTGTCCCCCGAGACGTACGGAATCGACCCCAACGGGCAGCTCCTGCCGCACCACTTCTTCGCGCACGACGGCGCCAACACCCCGTCAACGCCCGACGACGACTCGGACGACGACTCGTGCGGGTCGCAGAGCCCCCGCGTGCACCCGTCGCCCGCCGCGGTCATCCACCACCACCTCCACAGCAGTCTGGGCATGCCCGGAGTGACGCCGGCGCGCAAGAACAAGGCCCGCAAGCACTTCTTCACGGACTCGCCCTCGTCCGCGGGCGCCTCGCCCCACGAGAGCCTCTTCTTCTGCAGCCCCATGGGCGCCGGGAACGCCTCCATCTTTGACAGCAGCTTCCTCGGAGGTGGTTCGTCCGCCTCGTCGTGCGACCTCCCTCCATCCTCGAGCCTCGGCGCGGCCGGCGGACTCGGCTTCGACGCGCTCTACGACCCGTTCGGGGCCATGGACGACTTCGCCGGCAACGATCACCCGTCCTGCGGCTACTCGCTCGACTCGGTGTCCTACGACTTCTTCTCGCTGCAGTCGCCAACCATGGCCACCCGGAAAGCGGCCGTCACCGCGGCAGCCGCGTGCTCGACGGGCTCCACGTCGGCCTCGACGTTGACCAGCAGCAGCTCAGCCACCACTAGCAGCAGCAGCAACAGCAGCGCGCCGCTGACCGAAGGGCTCGAAGACGACATCTTCCGCCACATCTCGCCAGAGTACGGCTGCCTCGTGTGACGCCGCCGCCACGATAGTCCACACTAGAAGTAGCCTTAGCAGTAGTCGTCGTGCCGCTCGCTCTGCATTCCCCACTCGTGCATGTCGCCGTTCATCTTGCAAACCCGCAACCCACACACCGTACCATCCAGCATCGCTACTGTAGCTGCGCGAACCACCACGAAAACTCCACAAACATAAATTATTCTTTTTGCTCTCGACGGTGTGGCGCCGGCGCTTGCATACCATTCATCACGTCATTCATTAACTTCCGCTTCCGGGACGTTCAATCCCTGAACCTCATCAACTGCTGCGGCAACGACAGTGTCTCGCACTTGTCTCCGCCATAACGCACTCGCACTGCTTGCTCCAGACGTGGACCGGCAAGCCTCACAACACATCGACCCATACGACGTCAATTGACGCATATCGAACGCCTTCTCCACCTCATACGGACGCATTCACTTATCTCTCCCCGCCAGTTGGCCCCGCCACGCTGAAGCGACTAGAACGGCACGGCGTGGAGCGAACGCTCTGCACTCTGGCGCAGTTCGTCCGCGGACAAAACGCCCCTCAAATCCTCCGCACCTTCTGCCTTGTCCCGACGCTCCAGGTCCATCCTGACCTCGTCCATCGCGTCCCAACACGGCGCACGGGCAATCCGCTCCAGTTGACTCGACACCTCCGAGCTCAAGAAGGGCCACAGTTCCGTCACGGTCGGCGCCATGTCCTCGTGCTGCCTCGGCGACCGGCACATTCCACGCAGAGCCACCGCATACGTCTTCGCATGTGGATCTTCAGCATCTGCCTCGCTGACGACGATACACTGTGGCGGTTCGGCCGCGCTGCACCCACGCAGACTCATGAAGAGCCGAATCGTTCCGTGCGACGATGCCTCGAGCCCGGTCATGGGCGCGGTGAGCATGGAGCTCACACTCTTTGCGAACTTCTCGTCGCTGTCCACCTTGTTCGTCACGTGCACCAGCACGAAGGAGACTTCGTGGCCGCAGAAGATCGGAATGACCAGCTCCGCCCCTGCCTGGGTGGGCGGAAGCACGCCTGCCGCTCGCCGCCCAAGCAAGAACCACAACGTCTTCTTGGTCGGCACCTTGGGCAGCTCCACGAACTGGAAGAAGCCCACCTTCCAGTCCTTCCACCCAGCCACCCATGTGTCGAGGTTGACTGTCGTGTCTGATGGTTCAGCGGGGGAGAAGACCTGGCCATTCACATCAATGAAGGCGGGCGAGGAGCCGTAAAGCACCTTCAGATACGCGGAGACCGAGCATAACTGCCCATAGATCGTGAATAGCCCGTAGTTCTTCGGGTTGAACGTTTGCTTGACCGTCATGTCCATCGCCAGCAGCAGAAACACACGCGCCACGATGGCGCCGATGCGGGTGGTGTCGACGGCCCCCTGGACAAGCATCTCCTCAAACCGAGGCAGAACAAACTGTTGCAGCGCCGGCGGATCCAACTGATGCCACATGCGCGTCGCGCCCAGCGCCAAGATCGGCTCCGACACGTAGCCCGTGATACGCGCCTCGTTCGTGTGGTTCACGTACTGGAGCACGCCCATGAAGTTCGCGGCCATCCGCGCCGCAAACACGTCGCAGCCCGAGTTCAGACGCAGCCCGAGCCGGCAAAACAGCGACGCCACGCCGTGCATAGTTTCGTCCGTGTAGTGGTAACAGTTTATGTGGCTCATCCCAAGCAGCAGCTTGGACGCTGCAAAGTCGACCAGTGACGAGATGTAGCCGCGGTTGCAGCTCTCCCACAGCGGACGGCCCATCAACACCAGCGCCGTCCACTCCCCATCATCCTCGCCAGTTGTCGCCACGTTTGCCTCGTAGTCGAAGGGCTCGCGCGATGCCGGGTCGGTGAGCAGCACGTCGTACGTGTGCGTCAGCACAAACAGCGGGAAAGTCGTTTTCGCCGTCCCAATACGCCCAGAGCTCCGACTACTGGGCCACGCAGGCGCCAAGTCGTGGATCTTGGGGTTCGTGTCGATGAGCACGGCGAAGATCGCGCCCTCGTCCTTCACTCGGGCGTTGGCTTTGATCAGCGCTCGGCGTAGCAGACACAACGAGCTGACGCCTTCGTGGACGTTCATCTCGAGTAGCGAGCGCGCTTCGTCGACGGCGAACACCAGTACTGGCGTGACGCTCAGTGTCTCTCGCTTCTTCTGCGGTGCCTCCTGGCTGTGAGACGAGATCAACGCGTGCACGACGGCAAGGTCTGCGCTCTCGTCCACGAACAGCTTGGCCCACTCCGAGCCCACCGCGTCCCAGTGTCGGCGCGCGTACTGGAAGGCTTCCACCAGCCGCGCAACAATGTCGCTTTCCCAGAGCCGCTTGTCCAGGAACCGGGCCCTCAGCAGCTTCGTAGCGACAGGGTATCCCGACGAGTAAGGATTGCTGCGCGCGCACACGTACAGGACGCGCATACCGAACGTGGTGCCTCCTGCTTCCTCCGTCGCGCCGCCGGCCGTCTTCTGGGCGAGGTTGTACACCAGCCGGCTCTTGCCAAAGCCAGAGCTCTGCGTAAGCGTCACGTCCGGCGACGAGTACTTGCTCGGGTCAGCGCGGTACTCGACGCAGCACCGCGCGAGGTACCGGCGGAACCGCTCGTCCGCGTCGCCGACATACGGTGCTTGGAAGGCCTCCTTCACTCGCCCCATCAGTCTGAGGTAGTCCGCTGGTAGGGGCTTCACGTGGCAGGATCTCGTCCAATTCCGAACTGGGCGGTCGAACCTGCCGTTGCCACGCTCCGCTCAACGCCGGCACCTTTCGCAGCGACCCGTTGGCGTGTTTTGAATCGCTTTTCTCATCACAGGTTAGGGTCCTCACGGTCACCCGCGTGAAGTTTCTCGGGTATGAAGGATGAGGACATCCTTCATACTTGCAATAATTACGAATCGCCGTCGGCTCACACACCGCTCCGTTCAATCTGCACCTACCCAAGGGCAGCGGGAACTCCGTCGAGGACTATTCCAAACGCACCCCATCTTCTCTGAGACCAGGCGAAGCAGCGCTTCAAAAGCAACGCCAAATGGGACGAAGGCTGCAGGATGGCTCAAAAGCGCTCGTGATTAACGATAGAGACACGTAGAAGGCATCAACGGAATAGAATTGTATTGGTGCCAGGCTCACTCGGCACATACCTGGTCTATTGATCTTGACGGAGTCCTCACCTCTCCTTGTGAGGTGGCATTGTGGCGCCTGCGTGATGCAGACGCGCCGTGAGCAGCGCGAGCGTGTACTCGGCCACCTTCTGGGACATGGTCAGCGCAAACATGGGGTTGTCGCTGGAGATGCTGAGCAGGCTGGGCGCCATGACGATCGCTGCGATATCACAGAGACAACAAGGGACGTACCCTCCATTAGCAGGCGCCACCCGCATGAGTTCGCAGCGCACGACGTACCCATGTTCTTCGCGCTCATTTTGTTCGTCTGCTCGTTCCGGACGATCTCGACCATCAGGTCGAGCAGCCAAAGCACAAGGCTGCGGTGCAGGGTGGGGAACGCATCAATCGACCCGAGAATGCGTGCGTGATCCTACATCTCGACGAAAACAAACGGCCGCCAGGTTAGGAGCACGCGTAGCCATCATTCAATCGTGTGAAAATCACCCACCGTCAGCTCGCAGACGGCGTAAAAGTGCTTCTCGGGTATCATGTTGAAGATCCCCCTCGGCAGCTCGCGGAACCACACCTGCCGTCTCAAACGCAACGCCACCGGTGTCGGAGCGAACATGAGCCAGAGACCCCAGCGTTGTGTACTCTAACCACTCACGCACCTTGATCAGATTTGCGACCACATTTACGTCCGAGCAGCCGCTGAACGTCCCGTTGTTGATCGCGCGCTTGGCTGCCGCGCACTCGTCGCGGTCTGGCGCCAAGCGGAAGATCCCTTCCACGTTTTCCCCGCCGCGTGCCAGCAAGTAGTCCTTCATCATCTGAAGCACGGCAGGGATCTTGGCCTCGTATCCGTCGACAGCTCGCTTGGGCACAGCCTCTAACGGTAGTCCGAACTGGACGTTGAGAGCGCGCCACGCCACGGGAAGCCCCTCGTACCGCGCGTGCTCAACGTTGTACGTGACGTGCAGCTCCTGCCGCGTCTTGTACGGGCAACTGATGCGATTCTCGACCGTCCTGTCGTCCACCTTGCCCTCGTCTGAACGTCCGTCGTCCACGCAGTCGTCCACTTCTGCTATCTCAGTGGGAACTTCTGGGCCCTCATCACGACCTTCTTCACCCACGACGTCTTGGTTGTCGCCAGTCGTTTGCTCATCATCAACATTACAATCGTCTCGATCGGCACCGTCTGCGCGTAGGATTCGACTGGCTGTGGACCTGGCCAAACTGGCACGGAAGCCTCGGTCGGTGGCGTTGCTACTCGGGAACTCATCTTGCTGATACTCGATGCAGTCAGCGCTTTTGTCCGTGCTCGCTCCGATCACCGTCTCGGATCCTCTCGGGTAGATCGGCCGAGAGCGTGCGGAAGGCGTGTGCGTGGTCTGGCGAAGTTTCGCGTAACTTAGCCACGTGCCGAATGAATCCAACGCAGGTCGATGTGAGCAATGCTGTAAAGTAGCTCGCCAATGACAGGTACGAAAGCACTCGACGCTGGCAACATGGATGCACTTCGCAGCTCAAAGCAGCGACTAACCTTTGGTCGCTGGAGCAGGCCGATTGGAAGAACGCCGAAGTCTTGCAGCAACGAAAACGATTTCTTCATCACGAGGACACAGAGTGAGTCAAACGAGCGCACGGTTAGCAAGACAAATGGTTGCAACAACAACATCTCGTCCCCATACCTTAGCGACCGCTTCGCCGCCTCCCTCGAGTAGCTCGTTCACCTCGGCTCGAACTTCTACATCGACACCGACCGGAGTCAGTTATATCAAGACCCCGATGACGAGAAGGTCGGCAACTTCCGGCAAGAGAATCAACCATTTAGCCGTACCTTCCGCAGCGAGAATGATCCGTGAAAGAAAGCGAGAGCATTCGTGTGCTTGCTCCGCCGAGCAGAACTGGAAGCCTAGCGCTTGGCCATCAATGCCCGAGAACTGTCGAAAGACTGCTGTGTCTCCATCTCACCCTCGAGCGAGCCCCCAGCGGCAGCGGCCACACAGCGGGTCGTTGACGATCACTTTGCCCGTCTCGAGGACCCACGCAACGATGCGGAAGTCTCCCAGTGCGCTGTCACGCTGGCCATCGCGCTCCATGTCGACAAAGACGTGAATCTGAGCCCACGCCCCGCGCGCGACCGGCTGCCACACTGTGGGGCACGACTCGTCCGTTGAAGCGAGGTCGCCCACAGTGCCGCCATCGTCTTCTCGATCCCATCGGCGCGAGGGCGTCACCTTGGCCGACGGCCGTGACTTGAACAACGACGGCGAGGGCTGTCGTGCGCGGTACACAACTGCAACCGTTGTGTAGACGACCACTTCACTGCGCGAACGAGAGGCGAGGCAATCCTTTATAAGCCGCGGTGGCAATCAATGCGGGCGGACAGGTCGACCGTACCTCAGGCGGTTCTGCTGTCGTCGCGGCCTTGGTTGGGGGTGGTATGGGCGTCCTCCATTCTCACAATCGACCCGCGCGCTCTTCATGTCGAAGGTGTCAGGCGAGTTGGGCAGTCGGCCGGATCTGTCCGCTCGGCTACAAACTCCTGTCACCAGCACGACTAAAAAGGAATACGAGAATAAAATTGACGACTGAAATACTCCACATCACTTGCGGTGACCCTTCGGTCGGCGCGACGTCAACGGTCGGGAGCTTGTTGGGACGCAAGCAACGTGAAAACGTAGTCGAAAGCGTCGCAACTGGGGTTGAGGCTGGTTTCTTTTGTTCAGCGGTCATCAGCGACGTTGGCGAGCTGGCGCCTGTATGTCCAAAGTATCAAGTTCTAGTACGCTAGGTATCGGCTGTCGAACGGACCTCACCGTCGCCTGGACGTCAGCAATGCGATCGGCGACGAAGAAAGCCTTAGCCTGGCCTCACTCGACGAGTTCGTCGTCCTTTTCGCGCTGGTCGATTTCGCTCAGCATCAGTTGGAACTTCGTCACAACGCGCTGAAGGCTGCGGTTCGCCGCCATTGTCGGGAGCACGTGCGTCTTCAAGACCTCGCGCTTCTCCATGTCCTGTGCGAGCCACGAGCACATCAAATGAATACACATCGCTTAAGACGAGGATCGACCGGCGACGAGATCGGCAGGAGCTCGTACCAACACCATCGGGTCCCAGCCGTTGCCTTCGGGCGAAGTGGCGCCATTAGACACCGCGTCGCTGCCACGGCTCGTTGACCTGCGAAGCAGCACTTACTGTTCGTTAGGCGATTGCCATTCAATCCGATACAAACGCTGATTAGTACGTACGCGTGGAAGGGTCCCATCATGTCCGCGCACAAGTCGTCCAACCGCGACACGTCTTCGTCTTGTGTGAGGAACTTGACGTACGCTCGGACCCTGCAGTTCACACGTGTATGCGCCAAGCCTTCACGTGAGCCATCGATCGCAACAACAGACACACGGGTTGCGACCCAACGTACCAGTATCGGTACTCCGCAGAACTCTTGAGCGCAACGGCTACTGCGATCTGGTGCTCCAGGTGAGAGCGCGTGACATTCCGCTGCATCAGCGCGTCCGACATGCTGCTCAGCATCGCAGAGATGCTGCCGCGGTGCATTCGGCTGTAACCGGACGCGTTCTGGAGCCGTCGCAGCGGTCCAACCTATGAGGGTCACAATGTGAGCACAAAGTCAGTGGGGAAACAAGTGGGCACAACGTATACGCTTGAGTAGCCTCGTTACCGGAACGCTGCTAAGAGAGACAGCATCCGTCGGGAGTGCTGACGTGAAGTCCGAGAACGAAAAGTTGTCGTCCGCGACGCGCATCCTGAGAAGGACAATACAAATGCACAGAGTGAGAACGCCGATTCGGAGCCAAGTCACATCACGCCAACCTGCGAGCGGTCATACCATGACTCCATCCCGGAATCAAAGGTGAAGGACACCAAGCTGGACCCTCCCTTTGCGTCAGGATTCGACTTGGCAAAGGTGATGATCGGCTGCCCTTTTCCCGTCACTTGGCATCGAAGCAGCGTGAGCCGCGGGTACTCGCTGGAAGTGACCTGATTGACGCCACACCGCAACAAAACCATTAGAGCTTGCAAACGCGTCGAGGTCCATAGAATAGATCGAGACAGTGCAGCCAACGTACATGAGTGATCGGCTCGATCGTATCCGACAGAGTCAGCTTCCGCGTCGCGATATTCCAGATCTTGCAATCTCCAGAAGCCAAGACCACAAGCAGATACGGCGATTGGGCTGGGCTGCATTCCATCACAGAGATGGGACTGCCGAGCGCTGCGAACGAGAAACAACAGAACGTTAGTACAATGAGCATCCCGTTGACACCACATAAAGAGTATCTATCGTACCAATGCAGGGAAACAAACGGCGCCCAGTGGTGCTCATGATGTACAGGTCACCGTTGGCCACACCGACGGCACAAAAGCTGGCGTTGCCGGCGGCGCACACAGCGCGGCCAGCGACGCGATCAATCCACTTGGCGCTGCTGCCTTCGCTGCACGTGATCGTTGAAAACACGGGCCCTATCTCTGGTAAGCAATAAAACACCAAGCGCACGCACAGAATTCAAGTCAATAACACCATGTCGTCGGCTGGACAAGTAACCCGTCAGACTTGGCGTACCTATAATTTCGTCGGCCTGCGGGTTCTTGACGTTGTGAACGGCGACTTCGACGGACACTTTGGGCGCGGCTTTCGCTCCTGGAATTTGCGTGCGACGAGCACGAGTCAACTCTGTATGGATATCCACAGCGAACTGAAGCCGGAACGGAAACTCCGGAAGCAGCGGCTCGTTGCTTGTCCATCCGCCATTCGAGGTGCTACACAGCGACGCAGAAACAGCAAGACGTGACACCACCATCGTTAGAGACCTGAGTAGATAAACAGCCGCCCGGGTCAGTAGCATCTACTGCAAACCTTTCATTCAGCGGCTTGGGGACTTGAGCGGTCACTTCTCTCGTCTTCGACACAGCAGGTTGCACAGACGATCGCTCACTCTCGCGCTTCCTCTTCAGGGACGCTCCATCTGCTCCAGCTTTCTTCGACTCGGGTTTTCCCCCCGACCCGTTTTCACGCGGGACTCCAGCTGATGCCGCGTCACTCGCTCCAACAGAACCCGTTTTATGCCGAACCGGAACAACGTGTGCTTGGTGGGCTTCTCCTTGACTCGGAGCCGACGAAGGCTGCTGCTCGAGGCGTGAAGCCATCAAATTTGCATCCGCCGCGGTAGGTGATGGCACCATCGGCGCTAAAATATTCCGGATGTTGTTCTTGGAAGACGCTGCGTTCGCCGTCGAAGCTCCGGGCTCAGAGTCCATGAGCACCGGGGCGATCCGCTTCTTGTCGCTCTTGCTCTTGACAGTCGAATGAAGCTCATTGACAGACTGGGTTGTGACCACGGTGGGTGCCAATTTCTTCTTTTTCGGCACCAAAACAGTCGGACGCTGGGGTCCAGTCGCAGTCACAGCCGCAGTCGGTGGCACTACGGCCTGGGGCGACGGACTGGACGAGTTTTCCTCGAGCTACACCACAGAGAATTGGTCAGGACTCGCCCATGGCCGGAAATCTCGACAGAGACGGCTCATTACCTGCAACTGAATTGGATTCTCCACCAACGTCGATGCGAGCGTGATGCCTGCGCGAGATCCATACTACAAGAGAGTGTTAGACCGCGATACGTCTTGATGAGTCAGCGCTGTTTTGTTAGTCCACGAGCGCTCCATTTACCTTCGCTTGAAGTAGCTTACTCTGCTCAGCGTCGGAAATCGGTGCGCCAATCTCATCGTCCTCGAACTGGAAGCAGCAGATCGTTCCGTCGAGGCCGCACGCTAGCAGCAACAATTGGTTGCTCGACCACGACAAGTCCGTCACGGGCGCATCAAAGCAGTTCTTGATCACGGCGAGGGGCCGAGCGAGGTGGGCGAGCCAGATGCTGACCGTCGCGTCCTCCCCGCCGATCGCGCAGCACGCGTACTCGTTGTCCGGATCACCTGCCGCAACTAACAAAGCGCAGTGCGTAAGTTTCTTCACGTTCGTGGATCAGCATCGATACGCAGAGTGGGCGTACCGAGCAGCTTGGGATTGAAGCGAGCGCACGTAACAACGCCCTGGTGACCGACGAACTTGAGGTCGTCCGTCCAGGTTGACCGGTTCAGCAGCGCCGCAATGTTCTTCTTGGATTTGAACGCGTGGGTGGCGCACAGGACAGACCCATCCGGCGACCACGACAGACGTCGAAAATGGGACTTGGACGCGCACGACTCGAACGGCTCGCTCACGACATCCGCCACCTGGGTTCGAGCATCTTCGTCAAAGGTTGTACATCAGGAGGACATTGACATTGCTCACGTTCGCAGTTACCTGCCAGTCCTCGACTTTCCACATGCGAACTGTTTTGTCCTCGCCAGCGCTAGACAGGTACTATATCAACGACATACACAACGCAGGCGCAACAATGTTAGGACTGACAGTCCACGCACAAAGGCTCGTGCATCCTCCTCAGTCGCCTCTAACGCACCTTGCCGACGGGGTCCCACGCCACGCCCTTCACCCATCCATTGTGCCCCGTTAGCGTGTGAAGCGGCTGGGTCATCACCTCGGTGACACCCGCGACGCCAACGTCCCAGATCAGAATCGTGTTGTCAATGCTGCACGTCGCGAGCATTCGGTCGTCGGGCGACCACGCAACGTCCTGCACCTCTGTGGGCACAAGAAGGGGGCGAAACGCAGCAGCAGTGAGCACCAAGACGCTGCTGTGTCGTACGCAACGGCCACGGATAGCTAGTTACCCATGGTGTGGCGCTTGAGCGTGGCGCACCGGCCCCAGTTCTGCTTGTTGGGCTTCGCGTTCGAGCCGAAAGGCACCGGCGCCGGCGGGCCGGGCTGCAGCTCATACAGCTGCACGAGCTGGTCGTCCGAGCCGGACGCCAGGTAGCGGCCGTGGCTCGCCCAGCGCACGCAGTTGACGGCCTGTTCGTGGAACGTGAGCGTCGCGAGCAGCTCGAACGTGGCCACTTCCTCTCCGCCTGAGGGCTCCAGCGACCAAATCTTGACGAGATTGTCTGTGCCCACCAGTCGTCGTCAGTACAAGCGCCACGATACCTTGAAACTACGTCGGTCTAGGTGCTCACGCACCTCCTCCCGCCGTCGCGAAGAGCTTCTTCGTCGGGTGCGCGTCGATCCCGTAAATGGCGCACGCTGTCCGCCACGAAACGAGCACACACCAAGCGCCGTCAGTCATACAAGCGAGTACACGTTGACTCACCTGGGCCGAGGCGAAACGAATGGCGACCAGCAGGACGCGAAGCCACACGCCCCACCTCCAAATGCGAAGGCACTAGCGGCGAAAACGCGCCCTGCCGCTCGCTCCTGCCGCTCGCCCCCTTCGACCCTCTCTACGACGACACCCGCCGGCCCGCATTAAAGCGCTAGACGTTACCAGTGCCTGAGCCATTCTCGTGCTGCACGTCCGCCGGCTTCTCGAGCAGCATGGTCCGGTCCCCTGCGCGCTGCGTCGATCTGCCTTCTTGTCCGCGCGACTCTCGCTCGCTCTTTGGTCTTTGGCGCGGTGAATATTAAATGTGGCAGGTTGTATTTTCAATTGATAGGAAATGTGTTTTGGCTTTGTATGCTTTCAAGAAGGCTTTCTAAATATGGATTGAGAAATTATCTATGGAACCTTGCACGCAAGCCACTTCAACATGGCCATTACTGCAATCACCACCCACACCACGTTGCCACCGCGATGCCGCCCGCGCGCGCACCGCTCCGTCTTGCACTGTGCATCGCTGTGTTGTTGCTCCCGGTCGGTGCCATCACGCGGACGGAACGCGGGGCGCTCAAGTTGCTGTTTTGGGCGACGGACGGCCGCAACTGGGCTCGAACGTGGGACATCCAGAATGAAATGAGCGACCCATGTCTGGATCAGGTGAGTCTGCGCTGCAGGTGCCAATGCTGGCCTCAAGCAATTGACGTGGAGCTCACACTAGATACCGCTGTGACGGGTAGTGGTACGGCATCGTGTGTGACCGGCACGGACGCATCCAAGCAATGTAAGAGCGTCTACTCGCTGCACACAGTACACGCACCGGAGTGCTTACACGCTAGGGCAGTCGCCTGCCGAGCAACAACCTCGTCGGGTTCCTGCCGTCAGAGTTCTTCCGTCCAGGGCTCGGCGGACTGCAGGAGCTGTACGTGCCCTCCGAACAACATATCGCCTTGCGTCGCCATCTCACCAGCATCTCACCCGCATCTTGCCCCCCTTGCAGCGACTTGAGCGCCAATTTCCTCACTGGCGCGATCCCCGAGTCGGTATCTGAGCTTGTGGCCTTGAAGTCGCTTCGACTCGACCGCAACTTCCTCATCGGCATCGTCCCGGCCTCGGTCGGACAGCTCAAGGCGCTCGAGTACCTGTCCGTGCACCCCGTCACCATAGAGTCAACACGCCAAACCTCGTCTAACTAAAGTGCTGCCATGTACAGAGCGCTCCAAGGCAACCAGTTCGACCCCATCGACCCGTCGACAGGCGCGCTGTTGCCCGCCCAAGTGCTGCAGCTCGGGCGCACCCCCGGGCTCTATCGCTGCCGCATCTCCATCTGAGTCCTTCCATCTGATACTGCCTCCCAAGACGCATACGAAGTAATAAGATAATAGAGGTATTCGTTTAGCATGTTTATGTCTAATGCATAGACTGTACAGCTCATTTACAACATATGTCGTATATCGGAGCTCTTGGTGGCGCATCGTCCAGCCATCATCACTATCGAATCGAGCATTGGCCTCGTACATCGACCTTGGTAGGCATGAGCGACCTGTACAAGGAGGCGGCGGCGCTGCTGCAGAAGCTGGAGCGGCGCCAGGGCGGGCTCAAGAGCCTGGCGTACGCGGACAACGTGGTGCACAAGCGCAGCTCCTTCGCGCTCGTGTGCGAGACTCTGCGCTACAAGCCGCTGCTGCGCGACCTGCTGGCGGCCGTGCCGCAGTTCAAGCTGCCCAAGAAGCTGGCGGCCGCGGGCGCGGGCGGCGCGCCGCTGCTCTACATTTCGCTGTACGACCTGCTCTTCGGGCGCCAGAAGATCCAGGGCGGCGGCCACGTCAAGAAGGAGCTCATGAAGTTCCAGAACGCGTTCCGCGAGGCGCTCGTGCGCATGAAGATCAAGGCCAAGGTGTCGTCCAACGAGGAGCTTCTGCCCGAGGAGAACCGGAAGCAGGCCGGCGCGCTGCCGCGGTACGTGCGCGTCAACACGCTGCTGGCGTCCGCGGGCGACGTCGAGGCCTTCAAGAAGGAGTTTAGCGGGGCGAAGGAGGACGGCGACGTGCGCGACCTGCTCGTTCTCCCGCCAGGCACGGAGCTGCACGAGCACACGCTCGTCAAGAGCGGCAAGCTCATCCTGCAGGACAAGGCCAGTTGCTTCCCGGCGTTCGTACTCCACGGCGAGCACCGTGACGCCACCGGAGGGGACGGCGACGTGATCGACGCGTGCGCCGCGCCGGGCAACAAGACGAGCCACGTCGCGATGCTGTTGCAGCAGCAACATACGCAGCAGGGCAACGGAGACACAACGAAGCGCCGCGTGTTTGCTTTCGACCGGTCCGCGAAGCGGTTGGATCTGCTGAGGCGCCGCATGAAGCTCGCAGGCGCCTCCGAGATCGTGGAGCCGTGCCTCCAGAGCTTCCTAGAGGTGGATCCGGCCGACGAAAAGTATCGCAACGTGCGCAGTATCCTACTGGACCCGTCGTGCTCCGGGTCTGGGATGAACAACCGCCTGGACCATTTGCTTGACATTGCAAGCACCCGGCAGGACCAGGTGACGGAGCCGGACATGGACGAGTACGAAGAAGACGTGGCCAACCGCCTGCAGTCGCTCGCGGACTTCCAGCTGGAGGCGTTACTCAAGGCGTTCTCCTTCCCGCAGGTCGAGCGAGTCGTCTACTCCACGTGCTCCATCTTCCAGAAGGAGAACGAGGATGTGGTCGTGGCCGCGCTCGAGTCTCCGGCGAATCGGGAGGCTGCTCGGCCGTTCCGCCTTCGCCCGTGCCTCGAGACATGGTCGCGCCGTGGTGTCGAAGAGCCAGGGCGGTTCGGAGTCAACGATGCGCGTATGCTTGTCCGCGCAAACGGCCTCGAAGATGAGACCAACGGGTTTTTCGTCGCGTACTTTGAGCGCAGCAACGTTGGAAGTGCTGGAAGCGGTGCTCCTGCCATTAAGAGTGACGCTACGGATGCGGACTGTGCAGTGAGCGTAGGAAGCAACGGCGACGAAGCTGCTGACCGAGCCGACGGGGCAGGGTCGAAGCGGAAGCGTTTGTCAGAGACCCAACGAGAGAACCGCAAGAAGCGCAAGCGCGAGAAGCGCAAGCAGAAGCGCCAAGCGGCTTGAGTGCGTTGCGTGTTGTTTGCCGTGCCGTGAGGGAGACAATAGTTCACTCTCTTCCCTTTATCTACAATAGATAGGCGTTCACAAACCGTTCGGACCAGATATCGCGCTTCGTTTCCCTGAATTCTGCCGCAGCGCGTGGCAGTCTATGCTGATTGAGCGTCGGAAGCCGCGTCGGCTCTTGATGGCCATCGTGCGCGGTCTTCTTCGGGGGACTGACGCTGGGCGGGGAGGCAGCAACAGCGTGCAGGAGCTGCTCAAAGTACGCGGGCGCGCGCTGCGCCTTGTGCTGCTCGATCTGCGCGAGCTTGCTGTTGCTCTCGGCGGCCACACGCTCAAACTGTTGGCGCGCGAGCTGCGCGAGACCCATCTTGCCCAGGAGCTTCCCCCCGTTGCGTGCAACGAGCGCCTGTTTCTCCCGGAGCCACTTCACGGACGGGTTGTCCTCGTCGCCCTCGACCTCAACACCACCAGGAGCAGCACCAGCACCTGCGGAAGTCCCCGATGGCGGAGATTGTCGACGGAGCAGTCGTACCTGCCAAATACTATCCGAAGGCACGGGTTTGCCGTTCGTAGAATTGCTCCCGCCGCATTTTGCTCCTGTTGGAGCCCGTTGCTCGCGCTCTCGACTGCGTCTGGACGTGGGGCGGCACACGCCGCGCAGTTGCGACCCGCCGTAGCTGAGCACAAAGTTGTGGTCCTGCGACAACTGCACGAGCGAACAGTTCAACAGCGCGTCGTTCACGTCGCCCGGTGACGCTTCGAACGGGTTCGCACTGCGATCCGGTGGCAGCGCTTGCTGCTGCTTCGATTGTTGGAGGGCGAATTGCCACCACGCGAGCCGCACAATGTGCTCGTTCGTCTCCATGGCGAACTCTCGAGTTGCCGCATCGTCGCCGTAGTAGTCCCGCGACGGTGTCAACGCCTTCATCGCCACCAGACGGAACAGCTTCGGTCGCTCGTTGCCTCCTCTCCCTCTCCGGCGCCGCTTTGAATGCGCCGCTTGCGCTGTGCACTCAGTGTCGAGCCAGCCCGGACAGCCCAAGAAGTAGCTCGTATCAACCAGCAGCGACTCTAGGTCGTCGCCTTCGTCACCGTCATGATGGCTGTTATCAGCGCCATCTTGGAGCGCGGACGCGTCGATGCGCAGCCAAAACGCATCGTTCAGCGTCAGTTCGTCTCGCCGCAACGGGTTGCAGAAATCGACGATAGTGAGGGTCATGTGCGGCCCCACGGCCGTGCTCTCGGCCGAGCGGCTTCGCCCGTCAGTGCCAACGGCCAGCGGGAGGTGCGACACGGTCGATAGCAAGCAGATCTGGTCGCCGAAGCGGATGGGGATCTTTGTCGTGGTGTTGCCGTCCTCAAGACCCGCGCTCCTGAGTCACATGAGCGGATCGAAACAGTCAGTCACATTCGGACGCTCTCGTGGTCGCCATCATCGTCCAAGGGCCTTACGGGTGGACGCGGCGTCGCTGACTGCTAATGCCGCCCGCTCCTTGTCGCCGGAACTCGAGGAACGCGAGATGCGCGTTCTTGATATCGCCAAACGACGGCGTGGGCGCCGGTTGTAGTCCCCGAGCCTGGAGAAACGCTCCGTGGCCTCGGATCTTGGCAAGCGCTCTCGCCAGCTTTGCCTTGGCGGACTCGTGGGCCTCCTGCTGCTCCGCCGTCGCAGCAGCCACCAGCTTCCGCAGCTCCTTCGCTTGCGGTAGGACACCTCGGCGCCGGTCGTTCGGTCGGAGCGCCCCCGAGCGATAGTTCTTCTGATGGATGTACTCGAGGAATTGTTCCTGGGACGAAGTGTGGTGGTGCTGACGTAGCCCCGAGTCGCCGCCACCTCGCGGCCGGTCGAGCGTGTCAACAGATGCCGATACCGCTAGGACGCCTTGTCTTCGTGGCTTTGGCAAGGGTTCACTCGAGTTATCCGCCTCCGCTTTGTGGGCCCTTCGCTCGTTCGCCCGCGCGTTGTAGACAAGCGCCGGCGCCACCGTACTGGTCGTGAGGTGTGGCGGCAGCTGGGGAAGACTCGCGAGGCGTCCATCCGCCGCGGACTCGTCATCGCTCAAGATCTGCTGCAGGCTCTGGCCAGCTCGGGCTTGCACCATCCGCTCGTGACTGCGGTCCACGAGTCCGCGAACGAACTGCTTGTGCGCCGCGGCCATGCCGCCAGGGCGTCGAGCGATACTGTACGCACTTTGTGTTGAACTCCCTACCGGTAGTCTAGACGGCGACAACGCCAAGTCATGTCCATTGATGCCGTACGTCGCGCATCAAGGCCGCGTATTATTACCGCCATGCTCCTCATGTAACTATGGAAGGCGACGATATGGAAGCGAGGATGATGTTCAATCACCGCGTCTCTTTGCGGAAAGCTACAGTACATTAAAACGCCCTTTCAGTATCAGTATTTATTCTCGCAGGTGTACCCATCTGACCCACTATCACAAATCGCAAGTGTATTAAAAGATGAAGGTCTAACCGGCTCCTACCCATCGGGAGGGATGACCCGCTTCAACGTTCTTATACACGGACACAACACAAAAAAGCAGCCATAAAATTACCGGTGCAACATCCACGGGGAGGGGCGACGCCCTACGTATTGTACGGCCGGCCGAAAATGAAACAACACGGATCGCTCCTGCCTCGACGTTCCCCTGTCGATACGACCCGTACTGTAAGTACACCCGCTCGCCTCCGTCGCCTTCACTGCAATGATCAGCGTGGAGCTGACGGCCACCGATCACCCAGACCAACGACTAAACGTCGACGACGCTTTAGACGGAGCCCTCGACGACGCTGGCCTTGTCCTGCGCCGCGTCCTCCTCCGTCAGCGCGTCGCCCCCGACCTCCTCGTCGCTGCTCGACTCGTCGTCGTCCGACTCGGCCGGTGTGTCTTCCTCGACCACCTCGACCTCCTCGGCGTCGACGCCGCTGGCCAGCACCGAGCGGGCCGCCGCGCGCTTACGGCTACGGCCAATGGCCACGGCAGCCACGCCGATGACGGCAGCGGCCGCGACACCAACTCCGGCCAGGAACGCGGGCTTGTTGGCGTTGTCCTCGACCCATTCTTCGGCCTTGGCGGCGTACGACTCGGTCGTGTCCGTGGTCGTGGCGGCCGCTGTGTTCTTCTTGGCATCGGCGTTTTCCTCCTTCTTGTGCTCCTTCTTGGCAGACTGCTTCTTGCTGTGCTTCTTCACCGACTCCTTGAGCGTCGTGGGCGCCTCGCGGATAATGTCCAGGTCAATGTCGCCGCGGTGGACGCGGAGACGCACCGACTTGGCGCCGGCGGGCAGCTCAATCACCTCGTCGACCACGTCGTCGTCGTCGAACTCCAGGTCCTGCTCGTAGTCCTCGCTGTCGTCGATCTCCAGGTCGACGCTGCCGTCCGTGAAGTCCACGTCCGCGTCGAACTCGTCGCTGCCGTCAAGCGACGCCGAGCTCTCCAGGTCGATCGTCTCGCTCGAGTCGATGATGACGTCGTCACCGGTCGTGGCGTCCACGTCCACGCTGTCGTTATCGTCCACGTCCAGGTCCAGGTCGTCGTCGTCGTCCAGGTCCAGGTCCAAGTCGTCGCTACCAGAGTAGTCCAGGTCCAAGTCGTCGCTACCAGAGTAGTCCAGGTCCAGGTCGTCGCTGCCCGACAGGTCCAGGACCGCGTCCTGGCCCTCCGGGATCTCGACGTCGGCGCTGTCGCCGTCCTCCAGGTCCGCCGACACGTCCTTGCCGCTCACCTCCTTGACCGCCGGCGCCGAGTACCGCGTGCGGTGGTGGATGCCGCCCATCTGCAGCGCCTGCGCCGGCTGCACGTCCACGAGCGTCGCCATCGCCGTCGCCACGGCCGCCACCGCCATCATCTTCTTCACCGACAGCACCATCTTGTTTGTCTTTGTCGTCCTTTCTCGGGCAGTACAAAAGTGTGGGAACAATAGGCAACGACCGGCCGACTGACTAGATTTTACTATACGCCCACGCTCACTATCGGGAAAAACACCTGGGGATATTCCACCGAGCGAAAAAAATCCAAAGTGGAAGGCAGGCGGAAACCAACACCGGGGAAAGGGGGGGCGCCGGCAACCATATAGAAAAACCTCAATAGTTCCGAGGTTTTTCAGTAAAAAAAATCAGGGATTCTGCCCAATCCCAGAATCCAACTCCACCGGGTGGGTGCACTCGGGTTGACTCGGCGGCTGATATCCGATCTCATTGCCTCTCGTATACGATATGATCCCGCATGATCCGCTTGACAACCTTCGTAAACGAATACTGCACCCAGGACGTCGAAATTCACGTGGCGCACACCAATCAACAGCTTCAACAACGACTTTTAATGTCCACCACACTACTTTATGCAAAATAGTACCAGTCAAATAATAAGACCGACGGACGCTTCCGAATCGAAAATGGCGGCGGCGACGCGCGTGTTCGGCGTGGGCGTGGACGTGGCGCATGTGCCGCGGTTCGCGCGCACGCTGGCGCGCTTCGGCGAGCGCTTCCTGCGGCGCGCGTTCCACCCGCGGGAGGTGGCGGAGCTGCGCGCGCGGCGGCCGGAGGACCGCGCGGCATTCCTGGCCTCGCGCTGGGCCGTCAAGGAGGCCGCCTTCAAGGCCTTCCACGGCCACCGCGTGCTCTTCCCGGAGATGCGCATCGCTCGAGCCGCCGCGCTGCCGGGACCGACGCACAAGGCGCTTCCCGCGGCGACGAAGGAGACGCCGGCGCGCGTGCTGCGCCTCGAGCTGTCGGGCGAGGCCGCGAGGCTGGCCGAGGAGCTCCGACTGGCGGTACGAGGCCGCGTCCTGCGGATGGAGACGCCAGTGATGCTGTGCTAACCTCTGTGATACGCAGGAGCCGCACGTGTCCTTGTCCCACGACGGTGACTACGCCGTCGCCTACGTGGTGCTGGAGCAGCTGCTGCCGGCACCGGACGCGCCGGTGTGACCAATCCATCGGAGCATTGGACTGCTGCCGGACTGTAGATAGACCTCGAGTGAGTCAGCAAGTACAAGCGGACCCCGTTGAGTCACTCTGAACTCTTGTGTGGTTGATTTCGCTTGCTGCTTAGCTATACTACGTGCACCCGTCGCCGGCTTCTACCTGCTCGCTCGCTCAGAACGACTCCTTGCGCGACCCGCGACTGCCACGCGCGCCGTAGATCTCGTGGATGAGCCGCGTGACGCGCTCGACGGCGGGCAGCGAGAACGCCGACGCCGGCCAGGACGACGCGCTGTCGACCGTCACGCGCGCCCACTTGTCGGCGCCGAGCGCGTCCGCCAGCTTGCGGAACGCGTCCACGTGCTGCTCGCCCACGTCGGCAAACGCGACGCCGTGCTGCGCGAGCCAGAAGAGGAACGCATTCGGCACGCGCTCCGTCATGTCGCGGCGGAAGCGCGCCAGGTCGTGCGCGATCGTGCCCTCCCACTCCATGTACTCGCCGACGCGCGTGAGGAAGTCCAGGCGCGCGGGCGTCACGAGGTCCGGCGCCAGCGCCACCGAGTCGATCAGCAGCAGCATCGTCGCCTGCCACCGCTTGGTCTGCACCGCCACGTACTCCAGGAACCGCGCGTCGCGGTCCACGTCCGTCGCGGCAGTGCTGGGACCGGTACTCCGCTCCAGATCCGTCAGGCGGCTCAGCTCGTAGCTCTTGACAATGTTCCGCAGCAGCCGGCGCTGCTCGCGCACCAGCCGCTCGCGCAGCAGCGCAAACGGCACGTCCTGCTCAATGTGGTAGTGCAGCACCTGCCAGAGCGCGACGAACAGCGGCAGCCCGATCGCCAGCACCTCGTCGTCCGGCGACACGCGCGCCAGCAGCTCCCGCACGCGCGTGCTGCCTCCGTAGGCGCCGTCGTCGTCGCTGCCGTTCCCGCTGGAGCTGCCCAGCATGTCCTGCATGAACACGCGCACGGTCTGCGGCCGCACCTCCATAAGCCGGTACGCGATGATATTGGTCAGGATCGAGAGCAGCTGCAGCTTGTTCTGCAGCGCCAGGTTGGCCTGCGTGATGGGCATGGCCGCCGGCGCGGCCTGCTCGTTCTCCTGCTGCAGCTGCTGCTCCACCGTCGACTGTACGATCGAGCGCAGCGACTCGAGGAACAGAAACATCTTCTCGAGTTGGTTGTAGCCCTTGTACCCGAGCAGCTGGCGCTGGATGGTCGTCAGCGGCACCGACGTGTCCGTCGACGAAGAAGCCGACGAAGAAGTCGACGAAGGCGAAGCCGACGGCATGATGGCGATGAACTGCGGGTGCTTGTGGATCGCCTCGAACGCGATGTTGAGGCTCACGTTGTGCTCCAGGTGCGGGATCACGAGCTCCACGTAGAACATGGACGGCACCGGCGCGTTGGCGACGGGCGAGCCCAGCGGGGAGGACGACCCGCTGCCCGTGTCGCTGCCGTTCCCGTTACTGCTCTGGTGGATCTCGGCGAACACGGCGTGCGCCTGCAGGTACTCGCGCGCCGTCTCGACGTTGATGCTCTTGCGGCCCAGCATGTAGCTGCACACCTCGGCCACGAGCTCGCTGGGCGCGCCAGCCGCCACGGCGATGTTGCGCGCGTGCAGCGCCATGTGGCCCTTCTGGATGCCCGTGACGGCGATGGCGCGCACGGCCGCAAAGTTCTGCGCCAGTCCGACGCTCACCATGATGCCCGCAAGCTCGCGCGCGCTGGGGTGCTTGAGGATCGCGTGCGTCGCCGCGTACCCGGGGTGCGTCTGCAGCGCGCCGCCCTTGGACCCGACGGCGATAGGCAGCTCCATGCTGCCTCGCAGCACGCGCTCGCCCGTCGTCTCGTCCGTGACGACGGCGTAGCGAGACAGCGCCGTGTACTGGCCCGAGCGACTCGCGAAGCAGTGCGCCGCCGCCTCGATCGCGCGCCAGTCCTGGCCCGTGGCCAGCGCGACGGCGTCCACGCCGTTCATGATGCCCTTGTTGTGCGTGACGGCGCGGAACGGGTCGATCGCCGCGAAGTTGGACGCGTCCAGGATGCGGCCGGCCACGTCCTCGCCGTCCACGCCCTTCCAACCGAGCTTGCGCACGGGAATGTTGAACGTCGCACGCGCGCGGCGCTGCACGCACAGGTTGGTCAGGATGCGCAGCCCCACGCGGCGGCAGCGCGCGAGCCGCGCGACCTCGTCCGCCAGCCCCTCGGCCACCGTGTTGACGATGTTGGCGCCCATGGCCTCGCACACGTCCACGTCGATGTGCACGACGAGGAACTCGACGTCCTCGTCCACGGACGAGCTGACGCCTTTGGCAGCGTCCTGGTCGGCGAACGCGTACCAGTAGTCGCTGGCAGCAGCAGTGCTGCTGCTGCTGGTGCCGCTGGTGCCGCTGGTGCCGCTGGTGCCGCTGCTGCTCAACTGCTGCTGGTGCTCGCGCCACCGCTGCGTCTGCTTGTCCCGCGCGCGCGCGCTCACGACGCGGCAGTACACGTCCACGGCGCCGCCGCCGCGCTTCTTCATGTTGGGGCATAGCGTCGTGTTGGCCAGGTCGAGCAGTCGCTCGCGGTCGGCGGCAATCGCGCGCGCGGCCGCGGCCACGTCCGGCGTGCCCACCAACTGGATCTGCGAGGTCATGACGTTGCCCGTCGTGGACGTGCGGAAGCCGCCGCCCGCCGCCGCCACGAGCTTAGCGGCGCTCGACGCGGCCGCCACCACGGACGGCTCCTCGACGGCCATGGGCACCGACAGACTCGCGCCGTCGATCACAAAGTTGAGCCCCAGCCTGTCGAGAGAACGCATATTCTGTTAGTTGCCAGTAGGCGACGGATCGCACTGCGAGAGAGAGAGAGAGAGAGAGAGAGAGAGAGAGAGAGAGAGAGAGAGAGAGAGAGACGCACCCGAGCGGCAGGCCTATGGTGCCGATGCAGTTCTCGATCATGAGGTTGGCCGTGCGCAACGGCAGCTCGCCCAGCTTGCCCACCAGGTCGCTCGGGTCGACCGCAGCGGCCGTGGTCGCTGGCGCCGCCACCGCCGCCGGCTGAGCGGAGGAAGAAGCCGCCGTCGCACTAGTCGCGTCGGCCATGTGCTTGAGCCGCAGCAGCCGCGGGTACATGAGCGCGAGCACGTCGAAGCGCTCGCGCAGCGTCTTGTTGTAGAACCCCGACCAGACGGACGGCTGCTGCGCGTTCGCACTGACGCTCGCCGAGCTGGCAGGCTGCCACGCGCAGTCGCTCGCGTGGTCGGACGTGTGAAGCGGCGCCAGCGGCGGCTGCCGCGGCAGCAGCTTATGGTCTCCCGCGCCCTCGTCGTCGTTGACGCCCGGGTGGCTACCCGTGTCGCTCTCCGTGTCGCTCGTCGGGTGGATGTGCGCGAGCAGGTCGCTGGCGGCGGCGGCGACCTCCTCAGCCGCGCGCACCACCTCTGCGCGCGTTCCGCCGTCCGGCGCGAGCTTGCGCGCGAGCTGCAGGTGGCGCAGCGCGAGCGTCAGGTGCGTGTCGAGGTCCGCGTCCGCGTGCTGGTTGGTCATGGCGCAGTCTCCAGCGTCGCGGCGGGCCATGCCATGCCCCCACCGAGTCGGCGGCGAAGGGAGAATGCGATAGCGAGGCGACGAGAAGGAGGAGAATGACGCGGGCCAATGCCAGACCGGAGTGCAGTGAGCGCGGACCGACGCGAAGGTCACTTAGTGACGGGCGGCGGGGCGGAACGTTTTCCAGAGGTGATTTGGGGGAACGACGAGGTCCATGTACGTGAACGCAAAGACCCGCGGTGGAGCAACTTTCGCGCAACAATTTAGACATTCGGGAAACGTTTTGTGGCGTTTTCCTTCTAAAATCGAAAGAGATTCGATTGGATTTCGACCGTTGAAAACGGAGCGCTACAATTCTGTACGAAATGTGATGCCTTTGCGTGAGAGCGCTGCATGACGCACCGCTCTCCAACGGGTATGCACGTACTGGGCAGGCACTGCAGACAAGTAGATGCGAGTTCGTTGATCAACGCGTTGACCAACGGGTTGCGACGATCACCTCGGAGAATGCCATTTTTTATTTTAAAATAAAACCGAAATGCAGTGCCGAAACCGTTTCTTACGTTGCAGTAGTGACCGCTGGCACGGGCTAAAGTTGCGTTGTGGCCCTCGGATTACCCATCAAACGCATGCACCTGTGACGTGTGCAGCGACTTTACGAACACCACCGGACAGGTCATTCGAAGCAGTGGTATACTGAGTTTCAGTATGAAAGCGTCACTCCGCCGCCTCCTCCTCCTCCCAGTCGTCGTACTCTTCGTATGATTCCTCCTTGCGATCCGCGCCCGCTGGCGATGCCAGCCCCGCCGCCTCCGCCTTCGTCTCCTTCTCTCCATCTCCATCTTTGTGGTCGTCGTCACCAGCAGCAGTCGCATCTGACGTTGAAGTCGTGGTTGGTGGAGCCTTGTCAAGTACCGAGCCTTCTTCTGCGAGGTCTCGAGAGGCGTTCGATGACGCAGCACCTGCAGTCGCCTTGTCCGTCGTGTCCCCATCCTCGCCGCTCTGAAGAGCTGGCAGGTCCAGCGACTCGTAGCTCTCCTCCTTCTCGATCGCGTCTTCATCTCCGCCGAGTGACGCAAGACGCATCCCTGGCAGCATCACGCCCGCAACGCTCGACGTGGCGTCCAATCCGTAGCCCTCTGAGTACTCGACCGCGGTTCGCAGCTTGTTGGTTAACAGATCGCCCAGCGCCGCCTCGAGCTGCTCGCTGTCTGCTCCTTCGTCGTGCGCGCTCTGCCAGCACAGCGCCTTCCAATAGTGAGGTAGCTCGAGCGTGTTGTCACATGTCTGAGGGTGACGGTAGCAGGTTAGTTCTTCTAGGATCACGCTATAAGTGCTAGACCAACTGAGCAGTCGTATCAACGTACGTGAGCCTGAGGCAGCATCTGCAAGCTCTTGGCGTGGTCCGAGACTGAGAGCGACGGGAAGGGCATCTCGATACGCAGGAACTGCACAATCAACGGCGCAATAGCAATAGCACAGCCGCTGCGTTAGCTCCTGGCCCTCTGAAGGCAGCAAATCAGCATCCAATATCCATTCCAGTAAGGCATGGGCGTACCTCTGTGCCCGGTAGCGGCAATGTGTCCACGCCCCTGATGAACTTGATGAGCTTGCGCTTCAGTCGCGGCTCGAACGCGTTGACGGCGCGCCAGAAGCCGCGGTGAAGTGGGCGACACGCAGCGAAATCCGCGTCAGCAGCGATCCGAAAGACACTGTCGATGCGGAAATCACCAGTCGCTGCTGCTTCATCCGTGCCGCCGACGATAGCAGCTAAGTCATGGCCGCTGATGCCGAGCTTCGCGGCCAGATCAAGCGAAACGACAGTGTCGAAACCTTGCCGCATGGCGTCCAACTGCCATCCAATGCCGGACGTGGCACCGAAGGTGGAATCGAGCACCGACGCTACGTACTCATCGGCATTTAGCGCGGGATCGGCACCTTCCAGCTCAAGCAGCGACGCCAAATCTGAAGCCGGCATGGCCTTGACCTGCTCCAGCGACTTGAAAAGCGTCGGGTCGAACGCTCGAACATCGTCGAGCGTCACGCGGTAGCCGCGACTCAGCAACAGCGTGAACACCAGCGGGTGCAAGCGGAGGTTGATGGAGCAGCTGTGAGTGACGGCGGTTGCCAGTAGCCAGCCAGTGAATGTCAGCGTCCGGCGGTTCTCGGCGTTGTCGGCCGTCTGTGCGTTCAAGCGGAAGGCTTCCGACGCTTGAACATACTCGAACACAGGTGTTCGAGGCTCCGCAAGCCGCAATTGTGTCACTGGGAACGACTGTGACGCCACGCCGCGATCCAGCAGAAACGTTCCGGGTTGGCCCGAGCTGTCTTGCTTGTTGATGATGCGCGTGGCCGTGGTCTCGCCAGCAGAGTCGAGCGCACTGCTCGCGCTCCACTCCACCTGGAGACCAGGGCGAACGAGGTGTGCTACGGAGGGTGGCAGGACGAGCTTGTTGCCATTCGCAGTGACCAGATGCCCGTCACTATCGCTCTCGATGGCGTTCATCGACGACATATCAAGCGGTAGTGGTCTCCACTTTGCGGCAAGCTCCTCTCCGAGCAACGAGAACCACTCTTTGAGCGGTCCGCGGCCCTCGCCTTCCTCGACTCTGACCCCATCCACCAGCTTCTCGCCAAACGGCGACCGGAAGAACGGGAACGCTTGGTCAGATCCACTCGGAGAAGCATGAGGCAGAGACAAGCACTTGGCCCACACAACGTCCAAGCTCGAGCGCAAGACGTCCCCACGCTCGCAGACGAGTGACAGCTTCGGGACCGCGACCGGATCAACTGGTGTGTCGCTGAAGTCGCTGATCCTCCCGCCGTTCAGGCTGGCGACCACCAGCAGCATGCTCTTCAACGCCGGGTCGAGCATGTAGGCCAGGTCGCACAAGCGCAAGAAGTATCGCGCGAGCAACCGCGAGAGTGCCACCCACAGCCGCGGAAGCCTTTCGCGCGGCTGGTTGGTCAAGTACGGGTAAAACACGTTCACAAGGTCGCTCAGGCCCCGACACGAAGAGTGTGAGTTCTTGTCTCGTGCATCGTGATCGTTGACGTCGCGCAAATACTCCTGTGTCAGAAGACTCGTAGCCACCCCAACGTACTTCCACATGCCGTCATCTTGGCTCCGGAAGACGGTTTCGGCAATCTCCAGCACCTCGCCGATGCCGATTTCCGAGACCAGAGGGTTCTCGTTTTCGAGAGCGCGCTCAAGCAGAGAAGCGAGCACACCACACACGCTGCTCACAAGTAGGCAGCACTCTCGGCGAAGGAGACTGCGCACGTTGAGCGCTTGGCTCGTTGTACTGTTCAGGAACGAGAGGAGCTGTGGGTGGGGTGGCACCAGCAAGGATTCGGCCAGTGCCCACAAAAGTGAGCTCTGCAGCGATGACAGGTGACGCGTTATCTCGCACTGCGGCTTCCAGGGCATCTGTTGCTTGCCACTCCAACGACTCAGCAGAGCCAACGAGCAGCGAGACCCGTGCCTGCGGAGCCCGCGCCCACTTCTCGAGCTCATCCAGCAGCATTTCTCGTGGTTGTTGTGCACTCTTTGCCTTTGATGGTATTGATCCTGGTCGTTGCGGGGACGATCCGTCATGCTGCTCGTCATGCGACTCGTCATGCGGCTCCTCTTCCCCTTCGTCGTGGTCGATGTTGCCGTCCTCATCGCCGTCATGAGTTGTGGCTGGCGCTGGCGGGCTGGCGGGCTCGTTTGAGACGCTCTGCAGTCCGTCCACTTCAACAGTGGGGTTGGTGCCCTCGTCAGCCGGGTCGCTCTCTTCTCCTTCGTCCTTTGCCACGACCTCAGGTTGCGTTTGTAACTCGTCATCGATACTTTCCTCGCCGTCAGCAGCAGCTTCATCATCGTCGAAGTTGTTATCGTCGTACTCCGCCGACTGGTTGCTCGCTTCAGTACGCGCGCTCAACAGACCATGGTCATCGGTTTCCTCGCTGGCAGTAACGCCGCCGATAACCGGTGGACGAATGTTGGGGAAGTTGCTGAGACTCTCGTCGAGCATTGTCACGAGCTCCACTTCCGCCTCGGGGTCTCGTTCAATGACTGCTGACACCGCATCTTTGGCCTCGTCATCGTCACCGCCATGACCTGAAGCACCGTCACCCCCATTGTTTCCTTCGTCTGGTTCATTGTTGATGGCGACTGAGTCATCCGAGTAGTCGCTGCGCTCGCTCTCGATGCCGCCACGGTGATCAGCACGTTCGAGATCCAATAGGCTGATAGCGTCATGTTGTGCAGGGTCCTCGCCGGCGTCTTGTGACGCTAGCGGGCTCCTGCGGCAGGCGTTCGCTCTCTCCTCGCTTGTCTCTGGTGTTTTCGTGCTCAAACTAGGCGAGTGCGCAAGAACTTCCTGTGGCGTCGGTCGTTCGCCATCTCAATCATCTCGTTGACGATGGACTGAGCTGCAAGAACCCGTCCTAGCTTCTGCTCCGGGCGGATGAGCAGCGGGTTCTTCTGCGTGTAGCAGTCGAGGGACACGCCACGCGCTTTTAGCTCCGCTTCGGCAAAGTCCAGGTCGCTGTACATTTTCAGAAAGTAGTTGCGTCCTCTCCAGAGGAACGGAGGCGGTTTCCTGTTGCGAACGATGAGTAAAATGTGGTAAGTCTCAGCAGCAAAGACGGCCTTGCAAGGATCACATCACTTACTCGGCCTTGGAACCAGCCTCCAGCATCCATTCCACCAGCGCTTCGACGCACTGGATGCCCACTTCTTGGAGGTCTGTCGCAATCTTCTGCGCCATCTTGGTCGCCTCGCGCGCATTCGTCATGGCTCCACCACCGCCACCATGTCCGTCACCGCCGAGTCGAGCAATGGGTGTGGCAGCTAGTGCCATCCCCGCCTTCGGTCGAATCAGCTGCCGCCCGGAGCTGCCGCCCATACTACGAGGAGGCTCGGTGGGGCGTGACGGCATGAACACCGACTCTTGCACCGGCGTGCAGAGTATTAGCGCACTCAGCTGATACAGAAGCGTTTCGCGCGCGTCAATGAGCTTGAGCACCTTAAACCGGAGCTTCTCCTCCTTGGTCGGATCCTGTGTCTCCTGGCGTTGCAGTCATCAGTTGATGAGCGAAGCCGTCAACGCAGGAGGTGGCAATTGCATGCTTAAGGCAGGCTTACCGTCGGAGGGCGCGCTAATGACCCCAAGGGCATCAGTTTCGAGTGTTGAGGCTTCCTGTTCGCGTCCACCTTCCGCTTTACATCCGGTTTTCCTGAAAGTACGACGATAGTGGCAGCAACGAGGTTAGTATATCGATACGACTCGAATGCAATCAATCCGAATCAACGCGCACTACCGTTCGAAGCCGCGCCATACTACGCGCGTTCCTCGCGGATCTTGCGCTCCTTGGCCACAGGACTGTGAGCGCTAATGGACGCGGGTCGGTCTGGGCGCGGTAGCTTGTTGGAGTTGATCGGCGGCTCGTAGTAGAAACGGTCGTTCCACCCCTGCTCGCGCTGCTGCAGCTGCTTGTCGTTGGGACTCACGGGGCGGAGACGCCGCGGGCCCTGCTTGTGTCGATGCGAGCGCGGTGGGCTCGCGCCATGCTTCATCGAGTGGCGACGCCCCACGCGAAGAGGGCTGGCCTGGTCCAGGAAACTTCGAGCGAGCTCCTCGCGGTCCGCCGTTGCCATGAAGCTGCTTCACGCTCGGATTGTATCGCGCCTGACCGTTTGAAAGCGACCGCGAGTTTCAAGAATCGGCGCTTGTGCTGCGTTGTCCGACTGAAATAGTAGCCGCGCCCTCGGAAATAGTAATGATGAGCCGTTTCATTCGGTTGCACAACCAGTGAGACGTGCCTGCGCTGTTATATCGACCTGCAGGCGTCTCGTCCTGCGTATCAGCTCGTTAGGCAGATTCCTCGACACCATCTTGATTGCTGAATAGCAACAGGGCAAACTCTCCTTCGCAAAATCCGGATACTATTGGTCTAGCATCACACCTGCGTGGGTTGCTTGGCAAGATGAGCGCGTTGCACCCGAATGATTCACGTCGCGACAGTAACCCGACACGACACAATCCACGCATCCAGTCGTACCTACCGCTTAGTGTTCGCTTTCAGCAACACCTTGCACTTTTCCAATGCGTCGACCTCCTTGTCGATGGCGGCTAAGAGAGTCGGATCTGTGGTGCGCTTTCGTTGACGTCGTAGCTGGCGTTCTCGCTCTCGCAGTGATGTCAGTAACGAGAACTCCTGCGAATACTGCGGGCCCCACGCATCGGCAGATTCGTCTTCCACGTCGGCTTGACCAGACGACGCGAATGCGACGTCAGAGGTTTCTTCACATCGCAAACGTGAAAGCCAGCCGTCAGCACTTCATACGCCATAGCAGAAGCGCATCTCGAGGCAAAAGGCAACACAAACGCTTACCGTGAAAGCTGGACCCGCCGACGTAGAGTCCTCCGGTGCAGAGCAAGACAAGCCACATGCCCGTCGAGTGGTAGATGCGCAGCGACGACAAATGGGTGCGTAAGGTGGTCTTCCACTGTTTGACAATGCTCCCCTGCTGGTTCGAGCAGGGCTCGCACTGCGGGTAGAAACGAAAGGTTGTTTTGCGGCCGGTGAGTCGGCGCAGCAAGCCTTCATCGCGTCGCTTGGCAACCCTGTCACCCAATAAACCAATTGTGCGGAAAAGCAAACAGCCTTGTCAACCCCTAGGGTGCGGAACGAGTCAAGCAACGACGCAATGCAGGCGTCCCTCAACGATCAACCCTCCTAGATCGACCTACAGTTTCGGTGGCATGTGGTCGGCGTGATAGCGCACGCCGCGCCTGATGCCGCACGTATGGCAGCCGTACAGCCTGCCGAACTCCTGGATGATGCCGCGCTCCACTTGCGTGGCGTAGTCGGCGGTCGCAGGCAGCGACGCCTTCTTCAGGTGGAACGCGCCAAGGTCCGCGAAGTGGCTCGGCGCCAGCGCACTCATCCGCCCGCCGAGCATCTTGAAGCACAGGATGCCCATGAGCATGTACACCGGGTACGGCGCGTCTCGAAAGTCCTGGGCGCGCGCGTTCACCAGCTCGCGGCTTTTGTCCAACGCCGATCGGGTCGTGTTGGACGATCGATCGCTCCATATCCACAGCTTCGACTGGGCTGCTGCCGCCTTCGCTCGGTCAGCCGCAAGGCCCTCGAATACCTCGCGCGGGAGGGAGGCGAAGTGGAGCGCCACCGCCGAGGACGCGCCCACCGCCAGCGTCCCGACAACGCGCGGGAGCACCGGCGTGGCCGCGCCGATGTGCAGCACGCGCTGGAGCAGCTGCGCGCCCGAAACGCCCGCAAAGAAGAGCGCACCGCCCGTGGCCGCGTCCGCTGCGTGGAACGTCAGCGACTCATACAGTCGCACGGAGCGCTCGCCTGCGAACTGCGCGCGCAGCCGCCGCGCCGCGTCCTCCAGCGGCCGCTCGCCAGCCATGTTCCCTTGTTTTCCTCTTGGGGAAACTTGCGGTCACGAAAAAGAAAAGAGTCGTGCGAACTTTACGATCGCACTTGACTGGCTTCAAGTTTGCAGGTTGAACTGAACTTAGCGAATGTACTAAGTTCGCAATAATGATGGCTACGTTTTCTTTCCTCGCCTCTGATTCTATTAAAATAGAACCTTGTGCCTATAACGCCGCAGCCAGCCGAAGCCAACTCTGGATGTAACCCAGAGGACTGCAAGCAGGTCTCCTCGGTGGAGGCTCACCGAAATGATAGAAATGCACACTCGCTACGCTAGCATCTCCCTATTCTTGTGCAAGATGTTCCTGGCGGCGTTCACGTCGCGGTCCAGATTGGTACGACAGGAAGAGCACGCGAACACGCGCTTGCTTCC
>JAADYG010000183.1:0-48125 GCA_023338115.1 Phytopythium boreale
ACGGGCGACGGCAACATTGCTCCGAACGGCATGTGCTTCCGCGAGATCCTGGACCAGTACCTGCGCGACGGGTGGTTCGTGGAGGTGCATGCGTGGCTGGCGACGATGGCGCGCAGCTACATTGAATTCCAGCGCGAGTACCCGTCTTCGGTGGTCATCCGTCCTCTCGACGACGATCTGAGCCAGATTGTGCTCACTCGGCAGAGCTTCTGGGCTCGAACGAAGGCTGTCTTGACGCCAGACGTCGACGTCGAGTTCAAGATCCCAGTCGACGACGAGTCTAAAGTAGCGCCAAGGCACGCGCAGGCAGCCCCCAACATATCATCGGCTCATCCACCAGCTTTCAGTCCCGAGCATATTGTCCCGGGCATCGTCATCAAGTACGAGGCCGTCGGCGGTCTTGGGACAATCACCAAGCTGGACGGATCGGGTGCTGATGTCCACTTCTCGATCCTTTATTGCGACATTAAGCGGCCTCCTCCGACGCTGGGCGAACGTGTGATGCCGACGGAGGGTGTCAGCAGGAGATGGGGGCCTTGTGCGTCCATGGTGCGCCGCACTTCAATTCCGACCGTTGCTGCAGACGCCCAGGAAGCACCAAGCAAGCCCGTGTCCAAGCCTGAGGTCACCAAGGCGAAAGCCAATAAGGTGAAGAGTCCATCGCCAACTACAAAGAGCACGGCAACGGACACCCCGAATGCCAGCGGAGCCTCTGATATCGCCCAGAAGACCGCCACACCATTGGCCCAGTCGCAGGCGCCCGTCAAAGCTGGTCCTTTGCGTGCAGATCAGTATGACGCCATGATCCGCCTGCTCTCCACCCCCGAAGACAGCGCGATGTATCTGCCGTCGGCGCTAGCGATGCTCCGACGGACGCGACCTGAAGAAGCCACCACTATTCAAGAGGCGGAGCCCGCTACCCAGCGCGTTCTGCTGCTTGATTCCCTTCGGAACGAGCTGGACAGCGTGCTGCTCAACGAGCTCG
Source organism: Phytopythium boreale (assembly GCA_023338115.1). Classification (NCBI taxonomy): domain Eukaryota; phylum Oomycota; class Peronosporomycetes; order Pythiales; family Pythiaceae; genus Phytopythium; species Phytopythium boreale. The sequence continues at coordinate 986 of JAADYG010000183.1, forward strand.
CCTTGGAGTGGGAGGGCGACGATGCGTAGGCATCATCATCAGCAGCGAAGAGCTCTTGAGTGCGAAACCAACAATGACCGGCTGCAGGGATAAGCGAATTTTAGTTGACTGTGTTCTCTTCTCGTGTGCCGTGGCGTGAGAGACGTTTACTGGGACTTCTTCATCTTGAGGCGCTTCAAAGTTGTGTGGGTGTGTCATCTCGATACGAGACTCGCACCACGAGCGCACACTGCGTCCTCGCAGTTTCATAAATCAAGAGTAATAGGGGGCGGGGCTTAGACGTAGCACTGAGTCGGCGCCATCGCCGCGTGCGTGCGGTACTTGCGCGGCTTTAGCTGACGTAGGCGAGTCACGAGCACCGAGCGCCAGCGACCAGTTGCTGTTCCTGCTGACGACTGGAACGAGTTGTCCCCGGCGCTCTGTCTGGGCGTCATGACCTCCACCATTCGTCCGTACGGCTCGTCGCATTGGTTGCCGTTCTTGTGCTCGCGCGGGTCGCTCGTCATGCGGAGGAACATGGACGTCCACGCCGACGACGAGCTGCGATCGTGGCAGCTCTCGACGGAGCCCGAGCGCTGGATGGTCACGTTACGGCTGGGGGAACGCGCGCTGGTCTTGGATGTCACGATGGGCGGGACGCTCTGGGGTCGCTGGGGCGTTACCACGACTTCGCTCATCTCTGGCGCCGGTGTATAGCACTCGCTTGGCTCCGTGTCGGACGTGACCGCCGTCGGCGTCGAGCTTCCGTGCTTGGCGTCTGGTGGTGTCTGCGGCGTCGCGGGCTCCCACTTGCGCCGCCGCTTCAGCAGCCACATACCCATGACAAGCGTGCAGACGAACACGAACGCGCCGACCACGGCCAACGTGGCGGAAGGCAACAAGTTCCCCGAGACGGCGTGCTCCTGGGTCTCGATGATCAGCTTGTCCACCTGCTCGGCGCTGTGGGTGACCACCTCGGACGACTTGTCGAACAGCTTCTTTTCCTTTTCGTGGGAAGGCGCCTCGGCCTCGCTCGCCACCTCCGAGTCGTCGTCAGCAAGGTTCGTAGCGTTCCGTGGCGCGTGATTGAACAGGACTAGATAGGCCACAAGCAAGCAAGCAACACAGCAGTGAGAAAGGCTCTGCCGTGCACAAATAGATCGTTCGGGCGTGCAGGGTAGCGTAGGGACCTCGGTCGCCACCCCGCACACCGCGGAGGGACTGGAGGAACGCAGCCACAAGCAGCAAATGGAGGAGTGAGGCCAGTCGGCTCGGCATGGTTGCCGCGTGCTTGGGATGTGATGGAAGGCGACGACTGAGGGCGGGCGGGCGGATGTCGTCCATGTCGCACTGATCGCTCCGGACCAAAAAATGAATAAGAAGAAAGGGAGGGTTGTCCTTGCGCACAGCCGGCGCCCGCGAACGCGACGCTGTGCCAGACCCCGCCCGTTCTTATTGGTGCCCGTGACTGTCAACCGTTCACATTGTTGGGGACGAAATCCCCACATTCAATTCACTTGATCGCACCACCAACACGTTGACGCCATTTAGTCGGCCGTTGCGGTACAGAGGGAACACCGAGACGCGTGCGCGCCTGGTAATCCGCACCGTGTCGATGCTAATGTTGAAGCAGCGCCACGTTGGACGCGGTCGGCTCCCGCCATCCATAGCCGTCGCGCGAAATTCGTTCGCGGAGGGAGTGACGTTGTCAATTTGAAGTGGCGGCACCACGACCTTGAACCGCCGCTCATTGGCCAAAATGCACCACCTATAAATCCAGTCCCGCAAAACCTAGACCACCCCATTACTAACTGCATCTGCTTACCTGTCATAATTAATATTTACGAGATACTGAGTCTTCAAATTCTCTCATTTTTCTATTAATATACCTGATAAATATAATTGTTGTTTCTATAATGATATACAGATTTAGAAGGCCGCCGCGACCGTTGAACCTTGGTTGTTGGTGCACTCCTTGAACGACCTTGGGGGAAGGAAAGACGGGAAAAAGCAGCAGGCGAAGGAATTATAACGCCTTCCGCCTGACTGTCTTTATTGCCGGTGGAATCTTCTCCCCCCAATAATCCGTCCGCACGCGAGCGCTTAACGCGTCGGCCGCCTCCAAGCGCGCGGCGTTCGCTACCTACAGGCGCGGCCTACAGGTCGACCGTCTCTTCGTCGCGCTTGTGAACTGCCGCAGCTCAAAGGCCGGACGCGCGTTTCTTCTGCACGAGAAGCTGCGATCTGTGACTTCCCAGCATCACCTGAGTAAGCGATTTGCTTGCTGGCGGCAGGATGAAGAGCCGGTGGGTGGAGGCCGTGCGCCGCGGAGTGACGGCGGCGTCTCCGCGCGGCGCGGGGCGCGCGCACTACCCGTCGCAGTCGACGGCGACGCTGTCGGAGGTGAGCAGCTCGACGGACGCGGAGAACCCGGCGTTCCTGCACTTTCCGGACCGGTGCGAGAGCGTGGGGGAGTGCTCAGTCGCGCACGTGCTGGAGAACTGCGTGCTGCAGGGCGGCGTGCACCACACGCACATGAACATGCTCACGTACCTAGGGCGCCCGCTGCGGCACGAGTTCTGCTGCTACCCCGTGTCGGTGCAGTGGTTCCGCGCGTTTGACGAGCACGACGACTTCCAGGTGATCCCGGGCGCGTGCGACGAGTTCTTCACGCCCTCCGCGGACGACATTGGCGCGCGGATCCTCGCCAAGGTCATGATCGAGGACGAAGACGTGGTCAAGACCAAGATGCTCGAGTACGGACCCATCAAGGAGGACCCGGAGGTGCGCAGCAAGGTCGAGATGTACCTCGAGCGCAAGTCGGTGCTGTTCATGGTGAGAGGCGTCCTCTTATCGATTTGGGAGTTGTCGGGCGATTGATGAAGCTGACGGAACTGATGATGTCGCGTGCAGGGACTGCAAAGCGTCGCCGTTCGGAACAGCAGCGAGTACCCGGAGAGCGAGGAGCTTCGCGTGCGTCTTGCTCTTGCTATGGGATGGTTGTGCATGGCGCCGTAAGCTCACATTATTGCGCTTGTTGCCTGAATATCTAACAGGAGAGCTGGACACTGCTGATCGACGACCGAAGGGTGCGTCTCACGTGCGAGTCGTCGCTCCTGCCTCCATTCGAGAGCCTCTACACTCCCGAGATCAAGGTAAATGGCCACATCCGATCCCAAGACGGCGCCACACTCCCTGTTTGTCGACACCGTGGCTTGATGTTTGATCCTCTGTCTGCGTTTTTGACCCTGACTGATGCTGCGCAGCTGGAGGTGACGCCCAACTCGCCGAACGAGTTCTGCCTGTTCTTCCGCGACGAGACCTTCGTCAGGCTGCGCGCCGAGTCGAACCTCGTGCGCGACATCATCGTGCTGACGCTGCGCGCGTTCTGCAAAGTGGCCGTCGAAAGCGCCGTGACGCACGATGCCGTCGCGCGCGGGCTGTCGCCCATGCTCACGCTGCGCACGCTGGCCGAGAAAGAGGCTGCCGAGAAGCACCAGCAGCTGCAGCAAGTCGAGCAGCCAGTAGGTGTCAGTACGAGCTTTGGCGGGTTGTACGGGCTAAGTTGTATGCTGAGTTTGTACACGCCGTCCCTTGCTTTCCACCAGGCCCAAGAAGCAGCCTCTCCGGTCCCATCGTACGATCTACCTTGGAACCGGGGCGGGGCTTTTGGTCTGTCCGCGACGTCGTCGCCCGGTGCAAAATTCCCGGGCGGCGATCTCCAAGAGGTCGATGACGATGACAACGAGTCGTTCCTCGAGGATGAGCGGCCGCACCGCAAGCTGAGCATCGCCAGCAGCTTGAGCGCCGCGAGGAGCAGCTTCTTTGGCGAGGAGTGGGACGAATCGCTGCTCTTGGACGCCGAGGCGCTCATCGGCAACGCGATGAAGATGGGGCTCCAGAACCAGATTCTGCCGCGAGAACCGAAGCGCATTTCGATCATGGACATCCCGGACCTGCAGATCATCGAGACGATGGAAGGCTCGCGATCGAAGCAGCAAAGAATGCGCAAGGATGGGTCACAAGATGAGCGACGACGTCGGCGGCGACGGCTCTCCGCCATTGGAAGCGATGGGAGCACGCCGCGTGGAAGCTTTGACGGCAGCAACAGCGACGACGACAACGACAGCGGCCTTGATGATCCGTCGGGCGCGTTCTTGGAGGCGAAACCGGAACTGGACGTGAGCGTGCCGCCGGTGCTGGATCCGAGCTGTATTGACGACGCCATCAAGGACTTCATGGAGAGCAACGACACGGACGAGGACGTCAAGAAGGGCATGGACATGGACGCGCTGCGGTCGCAGTACGTGTCGATCTTTGTGACGCTCCAGCGCGAACTGCACCAGTACAAACAGCGCGTGACGCGGTTAACGCAGCAGCTGGACGAGAAGCGGGACGAGAACGCGGGCTTCCGGAACGACATTGACACGCTGCAGGACGCGCTGCGCTCGCTCCAGGTGAGCAACAAGATGTACGAGCTGGTCGCGGACGACCTGCGGCAGAAGAAGCGCGCCGCCTTGGCAAAGAGCTCCAGCAGCGGAGACGGCGGCGCAGACCCCGGCGCCACGCTGGCCGCCGCCTCCAAGTTCTTCATCGACCTGTCGTCCGCCGCCGAGAGCAGCGAGAGCAGTCCTGCGATGTGAGCTAAGCTGTCGTCCATCGGTTGGGTCGCCCTTGTGCAGTAGGTTCTCCGGTCTCGATCATCCTGAGGTCGCGTCTTGTGCAACAATAGAAACGTGTCTAGTAGTGTTGGTACATGGCCGCCCACTCCTGTCCTATAGTCAACTCAGTCGATCATCTTCCGACCGCCGGACGCCTCAGTCGTCAGCCACATCAACGCACTAATGTGCAAGCCGTGTTTGTATTAACTTGATGCATCCGCTCATTCCCTTCACGCCTCGCGGACGAGCGTCTCGGCACACAGCTTCGCTTTACTGGCGCTTCTCGAGCGCCTCGATCCGCTTGGTCAGCGCCGCGTTCTGCGCGACCACATCCTCCTTGAGCGCGCCGATGGTCTTCTGGATCTCCTGCGTCGACTTGTCCACGTCCTCCGTCAGCTGGTACAGCCCGTAGCCGGCGCCCACGGCCACGCCCACGGCGAACGACGTCAGGCGTTGGAAGAAGGAGCTGCCGCCCTTCTTGACCACCACGGGCTTGGGCGCGGCAACCGCGGCGACGGCCGGCGCGGCCTCCTTGGCCTCCGACGCGAACGAGCGCGCGGACGCGGCCTTCATGTGGCGGATCCCCTGCGCGCGCAGCATGGTCGTGTAGATGTGGAGCTCTAGATGGACGGGGTTGACGGACGGACGGAACCTTCACGCTGGAGCCTTCGGCAAATGCGCACGGGAACAAAAGAGGGGACCAAAATGGTGGGGCCACAAACTCAGCGGGTACTGAAGCAAATCGGTATCAGACCAGTAGAATATCGGTATTCTACGTTGTACCGGTATGTATATTGTACGACCAAGATGGATACATTTTTCGCAGTGATTATCTGAGACAACATGACAAGTTGACGCAAAATGGACGGCATGCGCATCCGTTTCACCATGGTCTCGCCTTGCCGTCATCACCGCGCTATAAATTGCCGCGTCCGCCGCTCTCCCCGTCCTGAACACTCCATCAACTTCGAGTTTGGCTTCTTGCTGTAGTCCTCAGCCCCCTGCGGACGCTCAGCGCTCTCTCCTCTCCTCGTAGGGTTGCGGACCAGCATGCGGGCTTCAACTTCGGGCGGCTCGGCGTCCGCGCTGCATGGCGACGGGCAGCTGCAGCAGCAGGCGCCGGCGGACCTGGCGCAGCTGCAGCGCGAGTACCGCAACATGGAGATGAACCGGCGCGTGTACGCGGACGAGAGCCACCAGGTGATGCGGCGGCAGCAGGCCGTGATCGAGAAGCTCAAGAAGGACAACGACGACATGAAGCACGAGCTGCTGCTCGCGACGCGCCACCTGACCGAGAGCTCGGCGGCGGCGCAGCAGGAGCAGCTCGCGCGCGTGAGCGAGCAGCTCGAGGCCTTCCACCGCAAGAACGCGGGCGAGAGCAAGAAGCTCGAGACGCTGACGCACCAGATCCAGGTCATGCGGCACAAGGTTCTGCACCAGAAGAAGCACATGGGCGGCGTCAACGCGGCGCGCGAGAACCAGCAAATGGTGAGCAAGCAGATCCGCATCCTCGAGAACCGGCTCGACAAGTCGCTCGTCAAGTTCAACGAGGCGCTCGCGCAGAACAAGGTGCTGCGCGAGGAGATCGACAACCTGCGGCGCGAGCGCGTGGCCTTCGACGCCGTCTACCGCAAGCTCAAGCGCGAGCACAACGACAAGAAGAAGCACATGGCCGCCACCATCGAGCTCAGCAACCTCGCGTACGAGCAGCGCGACGCCGCGCAGCTCGAGCTGCGCGTGCTGCAGGAGCAGAGCCGCGTCGAGGCCGAGGCCCACTGCCGCGCGCTGGGCGAGCTCATGGGCAGGATGGACGATGCGCGGACCCGCAGCGGCGACGACAACCTTGGCAAGCGCGGCGGGCTCTTGTCGTCGCCCCTAGGCGGAGCAGGAGGCCGCATGGGCGACCTGTCGCTGGAGGAAGAGCTCGAGATGAAGAAGAAGATCCAGAAGGGCACGTGGGGCGTGGCCAAGGAAAAGGTGCACGTCCAGGTGTCCATCGAGCGCGTGCAGAACTTCGAGGAGGCCTTCCAGAAGATCAAGGCGGCCACGCGCATCGACGACCTCGAGGAGCTCGTGGCCGCCTTCATCAAGAAGGAGGACCAGAACTTCTCGCTCTTCAACTACGTCAACGAGCAGACCAACGAGCTCGAGAAGCTCGAGGAGTGGATCGCGGCGTTGCGCGAGGAGGAGAAGAAGTACAGCGACGAGAGCGGCAACGGCGGCGGGGACGGCGACCCGGCGGGCAACGGAAGCGGACAGCACCGGCAGCTGCTGCGCGAGCTCGAGAGCAAGCTGCAAGCCACGGAGCAGGCGGCGGACCGGTGCGAGGCCAAGTGCCAGGAGGCGCAGCAGATCGTGGGCGCCGTCAAGAGCGCCATCCAGAGCCTGTTCGCGCGCAGCGGCTGCGACGCGCAGCAAATGGTTGAGATGTTAGGCGACGCGGTCGTGACCGAGGCCAACATGATGGCGTACCTGGGCGTGATCGAGGAGCGCGCCAACGAGATCCTGCACCAGTACGCGGCCTTGGCGCTGCAGCAACAGCAGCAGCAGAAACTCGCGAGAAGCAAACACACCAGCGAAGCGTACGGCAGCGAAGCGCAGTTCGCGTCCAACGTCACGGGCAACCGCGGCGCTGGCGGTGTGAACGAGGGCAGCGCCGTCGTGGTGCAGTCCGTGCTAGGCATCGGTCCCGTCACGCCAATGGGACAGGACCCGCTGCAGATCAACCCGCCGAATCTCGAGGATTACTCCTCCGAAGACGAGGACAGCGGCGGCGACAACGACGACGCCATGCACCCGCTCACCCGCGACGAGCTCAAGGTGCGTACGCTCAAGGGGCTGCGGCGACTCAACCACGCGACGGGAGCCACCGCATCGCGAGACGTGCGGCGGGCCAACAACCTCAACCATGGCGGCGGCATCGGTGGAGCTGGCGGCAACCCCAAGTGACGAGGGACCCAAACAGGCTGGGAGGAACGCGGGGTTAGTTTCACAATGGATATTCGGAGCACTTACTTGTTCACACCTCGCTCCTTCGCTCGTTCTCGTCTCGTCAGTAGTCGTCCTCGCTGTATAGGTACAGCCGCGAGTACGGCGTGCGCAGGTCCAGGTGCACGGCGCAGAATGGACAAATGGCACGTCCATTAGGCATGAGCAGCGCGGCGTAGTGCGCGGCCAGCTTGGCGCTGATGGCGTGGCCGCACGGGTTCAGCACGCACTCGGGTATCGCGTGGCGCTCAGCCGCCGACTGCAGCTGGGAGTTCTCCTTGAGCAGCAGCTGCACCAAGTTCCCTGGCGCGCGGCACAGCGGACACGTCTTGGCGCTCGCGATGCGCTTGTCGTACCCGAACACGTGACCGCACGCGGGAAACACGTGAGGGATCTGCGCTTTCGGTACCTCTGGCTCGCCTGGTCCTGGACGCGTAAATCGCAGCTGATGCAGCTGCACAGGGCACTGTACATTCAGGTTCTCGAGCTGCTTGGCCACTGACGCGACGACAACACTGCCGCGCCCGTACACCATGGGCGACATGGCATCAATCAACATTTCCTCGGCCGTCGCAGCACCATTGTTACCGTCTCCGCCCAGCGCGGCGAGTTGACGGACACCGTGGGGCGTCTGGAACTGCAGCTGCACGCCGCCAAGATCGATGATCGCACCATCCGTAAGCACTGGCGCGCGGCCATCAGCGCCCGTCGTCGGCCGGTTGAACGCACTGTTGCGCACACGGATATTCGGCGCGACAGAGTTGTTGTTGCTCGACTTGGCGGATCGGCCTTCGATCGCGTACAGGTTGCCATTCACCGACACTTCAAACCACTGCTTGTGCTCAGGCAGCCACACGCGCACGCCGTTCTTGGTCAAGCCGTCGAGCGGGAGGTCGTGCGCGTCTTCGACAGGCATCTCGTAGTGGTCAAGCATCAATGATGCACCACCCTTATCGCCAATATCGCCCAACACGACGGTGCTTCTCACAAAACTCGACTGGTTATCTGCGTCGCCGTTCTCCGTGTTCTTGTCCGTCGAGAGCGCTTGCAGAGTCAACGCCACGCATACGTGGTCGCTCGGCACGCGCTTCATCCACTTGCTGCAGTGCACACAGTACTTGAGCGCGTGGCCGGCCGTGCTCATGCGTCTCGACGCGTCAAAGCCACCTGCAAACAGCCGACACTCGTACGGCGGCTCTCGCGAGCACAGTAAACGCGCCGCGTACCGCGAAATGGTGCCAGACGCACCCACACGCGGTCCCGGAATCACAAAGTCGTTCTGACGACACGGCATGCGGCCAATCTGGAACATGTCGGTCAAGCCGTCCGCGTGGTACTCGGTCACGCTCGCGATCGGGTCCTTGTCGTTCATGGGCACGCACATGAGGAACGGCCCCGCCGACGTCGGCGACGGGGCGTCCTGGTCTTCGTCGGTAGTGCTTGCTCCATCATCGATAACGCCTCCCGGTCTTCGCTCTCTCTCCATCGCGCGCTCCGAGTCAATCGCACGCATCAGGCGCTTCGTGACCGTCTTGATGTCGCTCGACGATCCGTCCGCCGCTCTGGAACTGCCTTTCACGTAGTGACTCGCGGGCTCCGCCACCGCGCCGTTCGTCTTCATCGTAGACGTCGTGTCAAAGTGGTGGAACCGCCGCAGCTGCACGCCATTGCCGCGCGTGCGGCGCTGCATCACGTAATGCGCGTTCTGCGCACCCAGCGGCTCCCACAGCTGCCCCAGCGACTTGCGGTGATGGCGGTGGTGTTGCCCATGGTGATTATGGTTGTTCCGCGTGCTCTCCGCACTCGAAACGGCGCCACCAGTGCCGTTCGTAGCTACAACGGCCGCGTTAGCTGCCGCCGCACGTCCGGGCGACGGACGAGGCACCGCCGGCTCTCTTGTCGCCGCAACGGCCGCGCTTTCCTCCGCGATCTCCGGGTCGGCGAGCCCAAACGACGGCGGGGGCGGGGCGTCCGCGCTGCGGGGACGCCGAGGCGTCATGGCGACGCGGTAGCTGCTGTACCCGAGCACCACAAGCCGGCCATACTCCATCCTGCCCGACGCACCAGGCGATCGTAACCCTGCGTCCGGCGTCTAATGTACCGGAAAGTACACCCCTCCCCTCGCACGACAATCCGATAGGAAGCAAACCTCTCAAGTGACTTAAGGCGAGTCGTCACAGACGCGCGCCTCTCAATCAAGAGAACGTGCAGTATCCACTGGCAGGGAGACGGCGTCTCAGACGCGGCACTGAGGCCCAGGGGCACGGAGAGGGGCGCGGCCACAGGGGAAGATCACAAAGTGAGCGCGCGCCTTCTGCGGACTTTCTCGCTGTCTTCTTCGCGCTGAGTTATGCTGCAAAGCAGGCAATCGGTCCCCCTCGGTTGCGGTTACGCTCGGCTGGGGTTACGCGTCCCAAATGTTGCGAGACAACGTCACGCAACGTAACGTTGGGTTACACGCGGTACGCTAAAAACCTCTCAGTCTGAAATACTAACTTAAACATACATGTAATTAGGAAGGATATGTTGGGTCTGTGACGTGTGAACGTGACTTCAACCGCATCGAGATCAATTCCTTTTTGAGATTTCTGAGTACCAGTACCTCACGTGCGATACAAGAAGTGACAAGCTAACATGAAATCCTCCGCTATGGCTCTCCTCGGTGTGCAAGTCGAGTCCGGCCCACTCCATTTGGCCGTCTTGACCAGCACTAGGCGTAGTTGGAGGCAGCGTCGGTGTACGCGGGTAGCGTGTCTGGCGGGGCGAAGTCGCAGTTGTTGGGCTTGTAGCTCTTGACGTGGGTCGCGAGCTGTGCGATGGAGCAGCACGTGCAGAACAACGAGGCCAAGCAGTCGCCGCAGCCGCTGCCGGGGAGCTGGAAACGCGCGCGGATCTGCGCGCGCAGGTGCCACACGAAGAGGAACACGCCCAGCTCGGCAAGGAACGTGAGCGCGGAGAAGATGCCGTACATCGTGCCGAAGCTGTGGTGGCGGTAGTAGCAGTCGTAGTACGAGTAGTATCCGTAGTAGGAGTCGTAATCGTAGTAGTACCCGCAGTAGAGGTCCGGGCCGCGAGCGGCGTAGATGAACCGGTACGACACGGTTGAGTTGAGGGCCCACAGCACCAGGTACACGACGGCGAAGATGCTCAGCGTGACCGCGTACGACAAGACGTTGACGCGGTGTGCGATCTGTGCGATCGAGACGCATGGGCAGAACGTCGGCATGAGGCAGTTGGGCACGGCGTGCGTGCAGCACCCGCACAGATCGGCATCCCACTGGCCGACGCGAACGTTGTTGTCCCCGGCGTTGTCGTTGACAACACCAACATGCGCGGGCTGGTACGAGTTCGTGGGAGGCTGGTAGGCGTGTGGCGGTGGCACCGGAGTAGCCGCCACCGGTCGGCTGTCTTCGACCGGGTAGCCTCGGACGGCCTTGTCGCTGTAGTAGGCGCCAATGGGCGAGAGCACCGGGTCTCCTTTCTGGTAGTAGTCCGCCATAACTTGATCCTGAGCCTCGGTTGCTTGAGTGTGCTTGCGCTGGGTCAGGTGGATTGAGGAATGAACGATCGGTTGAATATTCACAGCGTTAGCAGCCATCCTCAGCAGGCCCCTTCGACATCCAACAAGGCGACCATGGCTGTGAGTTGGTTTAGTTGGCGATTTGAAAACGCATTCGAGTGTCTTTACAACCAGCGCTGGGCCGTGGCCATCTGACCATAAAAGCCTGTGCGTGCCTCCAATTTTGGTGCCGCTGTCGTTTTTGGAAACGCGCCGACATGGTATATAGAAGCTAATGCGGTTGTCTTTGCACCGCCCACCCACCTGACGCTAAAGTTTAGCGGCTAAACCGAACGAAACCCTTCATCAAGTGTTCGTACCCACCGCCATCGAAAGTCAGGCATGGCAATGTGTTGTGTCCGCTCACTGCCTCCGTGGGTCGTCTTTGTGCTGTTCGTCCTGAACTGCACGGGGCGATGGGGCAGAATTACCACGGCGACTCCCCCACACTTCCAATTCCACCGTCCGTGCTCTTTCGCGAGCCGATGACCGTTTAACCTCTGCCGTGCCGTCTTTGCGCTCAAGCTAGCTGCCCGTCGATATAACAGACGGGCCCGTTGCCCAGTTCACCTTCACGTTGAGCCCGTATCCATGTCAACTATCCATTTTCGAAGAACTGCAACACGGATACGCGCCCAATAGCTGAGTGATTTTGACGATTACGAGGGCTCACCATGCGCTCGGTGGTAAGCGCCGTAAAGATCTGCGACCCCTCGCACATGTAGCATTCACCACGGTACAGTACTCGGCGCTCTCTGGCCGAAAAGAGACACGACAAAGGCGTCTACGTTTCTCTAGCGAGTGGGTAGGCACGGCCCACACCACCGGGCCGAACTGCGCTCAACGCTGGCGCATTTGGTTGGATTTCCGCGTCCATTTCTCTATCGCGTCGCCATTAGTAGGGAGTCTAGGGTGTAGCCCATTCGATGCTCTCTACAAGCGGTGAGCGTGTCCATACAACACCCAATGTTGGGTCCCCTGTCATTTCGAACGCAAGGATGCAATGTCAGCCTGATCGGCGCTGGACAGCTGGGAACACTGCAAATTCAGAACGACAATCACTCTCCAATTCAAACCAACAGAGTGATTGCCAGTGGTGTTGATAGCGCTAACGCTATAGCAAACACCCGGAGCGACCCAACTACGATATGCACGACACGGTGGTCCTGGCTCGATGAGCTCGAGAAAAATATGCCTCAGCTACTGGTTCGTCGCTTTCAGCGCCTTGCTGAGCCCGTACGCGACCTCGGCGGCAGTCGGACGCTGCGTTGGGTCCACGTTCACGCACGACTCGGCCAGTGCGCGCAGCTCGGGGGATAACTCAGATGAGAAATCCAGACGCAGCTTCCCGAGCAGCACGAGCTGCATCACTGCAAGATCCGGTAACGCCTGGTCCTTTCCGTCGCGACGGCGAGACTGCTCGTACGGCAGCTCGTGCGTGTCCAGCTCCGACAAGACGGCGCCAAACGAGAATACGTCCGCCTTCTCGTCGTACTTCCCGCCCATGACCACCTCGGGCGCCATCCACAACGACGTCCCCATTCCGGCCGTTAACGCTCGGTCCAGTCGGATCTTGGACGCGCCGAAGTCGGTCAGTTTGGCCTCCAACCGCGACGTTAACAGGATGTTGCGCGACTTGAGGTCGCGATGCAGCACCATCGGTGACAGCGAGTGCATGTACGTCAGCACGTGTGCAACTTCCATGGCGATCCTCAGTTTCGTCGCATCGAGTCCACGTGGGTAGCTTTGCCGCTTGTACTCGGTGAGCAGCGAGCGAAGATCCCCGCCGTCCATGAACTCAGCGACGGAGTACAGCGTGCTCAGCGACCCACGCAACGCCGACGAACCGGACGATGTTCGGGTGCTCCAACGTTGCGGTGAGCTTGATCTCCGACAGGAATGCGTTGATGTGCGTCAGATCCTTCCGAGTAGCAGCCAGCAGCATCTTGACGGCGACGTATTGGTCGAGGTACACGGCGCGGTAGACCTCTCCATTGCCTCCGCGGCTGATGCACTTCTCGAGCTGAATACCGTTGAACGGGATCCTAGCGGCGATGATGACCGGGTCATCCCACAGGCCCTTGCTGTTTGAACCGCTGGTAGCGGACTTGCCGCTGGGGATGGATCAGTTATTGTCGGGCGGCCTCGATGCGCTTGACGGCGCAGTCGACGGTGTTGTATCGCTGGGGATGAACATCGATGGACCGGTGATCGCTTGGAGCCGTTTGCGGGTAGTGTGGAGGATTAGGGTGGCTGACGATGATTGGCGTGGGACCTTGGCGCTGATACGCGACCAATGTGTCCGACGGGGAGAAGCCGCAACTGTTGGGTGTGTAGCTCTTGACGTGGGTCGCCATCTGCGAGATCGAGCAGCACGTGCAGCACAGCGAGGCCCAGAAGTCGCAGCAGCAACTGCCGGGCAGCTCGAAGCGGATGTGCGTCTGTGTGCGGAGGTGCCAGGCCGCCAGGAACACGGCCGCATCGGCGCACGCCAGGAGCAGGCACAAGAGCGTGTACGGTGTCGTGAACTGGTACGACTCGTACCAGTCGCTTAGCCACCAAACGTAGTAGAGGCGGATGATGACGACGAGGCTGGTGACCCACTGCGTCAAGGCCACGAGCGCGAAGATGCTCACCGTCGCCGCGAATGAGATGATGCCAAGCCGCTGCGAGATCTGCCCGAGGGACACGCACGGACAGAACATTGGTATCAGGCAGTTGGGCACGGCGTGCGTGGTGCACCCGCGCAGTTCGGCTTCCCACTCGCCGACGCGAATGTTGTCGTCGACTGCTGGCGGTGCGGGCTGGTATGCGCTTGTCGGTGGTCGATACGCTCCAGGCGGCGGCATTGCCCCCATGGGCGCCGAATCAGCAGGATAGCTTCCAGGCGAGGGCTCACCGTAGTAGTAGGGTGCAGCCGGCGATGGCTCCGGGCCGTCGTCCTTCGGATAGTAGCTTGCCATGGGTGAGGCGCGAGTTGGGTGAGTCCGCTGACAAGGAACTTGGAGCGAGAAATTCGAAAATGAAGCGAGGGGGGCTCTGATCACCGCCGTTTTCGAGACACGCAGAGATCGATTGCTGCCATTGCATGCAATCGCTGGGCTCACACCGTGAAATCTCGATTCGGACGCTCAGCGTACGTGTCTTCGTCATTTCTCCGCGGATCCCACCGTTTGCAACCAAGTAAGTCGAGCAAACGCCCAGTCGTGCCCAGTCGTGCTGTACCCGTCGCGCCATTCTCTGCGACCGTGCCTGCGTGTACGTGTGCCTCTCGTCGAATGTACAGGACGAAAACAGACCTGGTCTTCAAGCGTCGCGCGAGGACGGATCGTTCGGCCATCTTGTGATGGCCGTCGGGTCTCCGTTCTATTGCGCGCGGTGCTGGCGCTAACTGATGTCCGTGCGCTGACGAGATGTACGCAACGAAGCACAAACACGCGATACTGTACTGGAGGCGGAGTGAACACTGCATAACATGCAGTGGCACCGGCGAATTGACGGTGAACAGTAAAACTGGGCGACATGCCGGGTGCACAAGTGTATGCCGAAGCTTCGAACAAGGCTGCTGTCAAGGCTCATGTGCCTGCCACGGTACAGTACAGTACACTGAACTATGGTCAGGTCAGGCGTCTCGGTCGCTTTCGGTGGTTTGCTGGGGATGAGATCGAGGTGGCTACATCGCTTCTACTCTAAGAGGATGCGCGCGGTGAGGTCACGTTCACTTGTCTTTGCTGCACTAAATGGCTCCATTAAGTTGGTCGCAACCGGAACTACCACAGACGAATGAGCTCCAGAGAATAAGCGGGCGATGTACAGTCTATCCTCTGTTTTTCGCGTCTAGTACAAATGTATAACTTGTGTCAATCTATATATGCCATATAATAATTCGACATTTTATAACTTGTATAAGACCTACTTGTGTATATAACTTTCGAGAATGTATTTGTACTACTATCGCGAAAAACAGAGGATAGACTGTACAGTGTATATCGATCACATACGGCTCGTGACGACCAACCGAGGTCTCCTCCACTAGCCCACAACGTCAACAGAGCCTACAACACGCGGTAGCTGGCAGCTTTCAGCGCCTTGCTGAGCCCGTACGCGACTTGCGCGGCCGTGGGGCGCTGCGTTGGGTCCACGTTCACGCACGACTCCGCCAGCGCGCGCAGTTCAGGAGACAAGCTGGGCGAGAACTCCATGCGCAGCCTACCGAGCAGCACGAGCTGCATCACTGCAAGATCTGGCAGCGGCTGGTCATCTTCACGGCCATGTCGAGCCTTCTCGTACGGCAGCTCGTGCGTGTCCAGCTCCGACAAGACGGCGCCAAACGAGAACACGTCCGCCTTCTCGTCGTACCTCTCGCCCATGACCACCTCGGGCGCCATCCACAACGACGTGCCCACTCCGGCCGTCAGCGTCCGGTCCAACCTGGCCTTGGAGGCGCCAAAGTCGGTCAGCTTGGCCTCCAGCCGCGACGTTAACAGGATGTTGCGCGACTTGAGGTCGCGATGCAGCACCATTGGGGACAGCGAGTGCATGTACGTCAGCGCGTGCGCCACTTCCATGGCGATCCGGAGCTTGGTCGCGTCCAGTCCGTTCGGACGGTTCTGAAGCTTGTACTGCGTGAGCAGCGAGCGAAGATCCCCACCTTCCATGAACTCGAACACTGAGTACAAACTGCTGAGCGACTCCCACGCGACGCCGACGAACTGGACAATGTTCGGGTGCTCCAGCGTCGCGGCGAGCTTGATCTCGGACAAGAACGCGTTGATATGCGTCAGGTCCTTCCGAGTCGCAGCCAGCAGCATCTTGACCGCGACGAATTCGTTCCGGTACACGGCGCGGTAGACCTCTCCGTTGCCTCCGCGGCTGATGCACTGCTCGAGCTGAATACCGTTGAACGGGATCCTAGCGGCGATGATGACCGGGTCTTCCCACAGGCTGTTGCTGCTGCCGCTCGTCGACTTGCCGGTCGGGACAGACCGCGAGTTGGTCGACGGTCTGGAGATGGTCGCCGTGGACGGAGCGGTGGACGCGGCGGTGGACGGTGTGTTGTACCGCCGCGGGTTCACGTCCACCACGTAATAGGACCCGTCATTGCTTGGCGCAGAGGGCTGTGGCCGTGCTTGACCGCCACTTGACGCGTTCCCTTCCGGCGCGTACGCCGGGAGCGTGTCTGGCCGTCCAAAGTCGCAGGTGCCGGGTGTGTAACTCTTGACGTGGGTCGCGACCTGCGCGATGGAGCAGCACATGCAGCACAGCGCCGACAAAAAGTCGCAGCAGCAGGTGCCCGGGAGCTGGTAGCGCGTGCGGGTCTGCGTGCGCAGGTGCCACACGAACAAGAAGACGCCGAGCTCCGCGAGCGCCAGGACGACGCAGATGATCGAGTACGCGGTGCCGAAGCTGTACGACGCGTCGTAGCAGTCGGAGTAGTAGTAGCCGTAATAGTAGCAACCCAACGTGCCGTCTTGGTTGACGTAGTCGATGCGGTAGGCCACGAGACCCACCGCGACCCATTCGGCCAGGATGACGAGCCCAAAGATGGCCAGCGCCGCCGGGTATGACAGCATGCCGAGCCGCTGCGAGATCTGCGCGAGCGACACGCACGGACAGAACGTCGTCATGAGGCAGTTGGGCACCGCGTGCGTGCAGCAGCCGCACAGCTCGGCGTCCCAGTGACCCACGGTGATCGCGCCGCCGCTGCTGCTGTTGGTCATGGCGCCGCTGGTGGCGGCGGGCGGTGGCGCGCGCCGGCTCGACGCGCCCGGCGTGGGCTCTTCATAGTAGTAGGGCGCGCTAGGCGACGGCTCCGCGCTGTCCTTGGGGTAGTAGGCCGCCATCTTCGCCTGGGCGGATGGAGGAATGAGCGAAAGGAGAAGGTGGCGGCGTGTGGGGAGGTGTACAGTAAGTTACTGTTGGTGCGAGCTTCCATCTTTTTGTGATGGGTTCACTCACGCGGCATACATTTTTCAAGAGAAACGATTTTCGCAATGGAGCTGACGCCAAGCAACTGTGCGGTACTGACTGTACCCAACAACACTTTCCGCGTTTCAGCATGCTCTTTTGCAGTGTAGCGGCGGGCGGACGGTGGTGTCGAATGTGCTGCGTGCCACCGTCTGCCGCCAGTGTCCCGGCTTGTGGGTCTGTAACCTCGTCATCCTCGGATGACCGTTGCGAAACTGGACGGCGCCTCTGCTTGCCAGTTTCCAGGTTTTGCTTGTACTTACTATACAGTATATCTTTATGATGGGCACCGCTGGGTATAACAGAACGCGACCACCCAATATCCAGCGGGTGCGTCGAAGGTTTCCACCGCCGAGACCCGACGTATTCGCCGGTTGAAACAACGCGCCAAGGCGGCTTTGTCGGGCGCTTTCCGAGTCGCTTTTTGACGTCCCGGTACACTGTACAGTACTGTACGTAAATTACTACAGTTTGCTGTCCGGTTGCTTGAAGTTGTCGCCCATGTTATACCGTTGTAATACCGGTTTCATCCATTATACCGTTGTCATACCGGTTTCATCCACGGTACAAAACCGGTATTCTTCTAGAGTGATGGTCCTGCTTTGGATCGCGAAAGGCCGCGGGGTTTGGCTGTCAATTGACTGACGCCCATGATACAGGAGGGCGCACAAAAATCCTGCACGACGCATTTATTCCAATAGACAGACCGACCGACATGGCGGAGGCCCCTAGCGGCGTCTGGCTGCTCGTGCAGGCGCCGAACGAGGCCGCGGACCGCTGCTACCTGTTCACGGACCTGTTCGCGCGCCTGCTGCAGGTGGCGTTCGCCTGCTGGTCCATCTTCCTGCTCTACGTCAAGCGCCAGCTCGAGTTCCCCAAGCGGCCGCTCCTGGTGTGTGCGCCCGTCGGCTTTGGCGTCCGCATAAGCGCTGTGCCGAGCCGGTCAACGCGCCTGGCCGTTGAGGCACGCTCGTGTTGACCTCGTGCTGATGCTTTTTATATATCGCACGTGTACCAGGTCTGGGCGTTCGACGTGAGCAAGCAGTGCCTCGCGGCGCTCTTCCTGCACTGCTTGAGCATCGTCGCGGCCGTTCTGCTGGTCCAGCGTGCCGATCAACCTACGGAGGACGGCGAGGTGAGCGCCTAACGTCTCTGGTGTCGCTGTTAGTCCAGTACTAACACTGTTTCCGTGGCCGATATCGCAGTGCGGCATCTACCTCTTCACGTTCGTGCTGGACGCGACGTGGGGGTTGGTGCTCGTCGTTCTCCTCCTGCGGTGCGTCCACGTGCTAGCAGAGCGCTTCAACTGGGACAACATCGTCAACTGCGGGTATTACGGCGACCCTCCGCAGTGCCGCGTCTGGTGGCGGCAGGCCGCGGCCTACGGCGCCGTCATGGTCATCATGAAGGCGGTGGACACGCTGCTCATGTGGCTGCTGTACCCGTGGCTCGCGCCGCTGGCGACGCAGCTCTTCCGGTCCTTCTCGCACCACCGACACCTCGAGCTGTCGGTCGTCATGATCATCATCCCGGGACTGTGCAACGCGCTCCAGTTCTGGGTACGTGGCCCACGATGGGGTGCTCGTTATCCAATGTTGTTGTCTCCTCTCACATGTTGGTGTTGTGGTCCGTCAGATCATGGACTCGTACCTGAAGACGAGCGCCGAGCACTGGGGGTACAAGCTGACGACTGGCGCGCCCGACGAGAAGTTCTGGATCCAGCGCGCCGTCGTGCTGCCGTCCACGAACCCAGGGTCGTTAACGCCGCCGATCCCCGAGCAGCCGACGGTCATGTCTCCACTATAGAAGCAGCGGCCTCAAAGCTGCAGAGCGCGAGCGCTCCACCACTAACGACGTGCTCGACACAGCCGTGTGGATGTTCCAGACGAAGCACCGCCCGCATCGTATGGGTAAGGGTATTCTTACTACTGTAGATTTCACGTTTGATGTGGGTCAATTACTCTTCCGGTGTGGACTATTTGGGCTCGGGAAGGTCACATATCCAGGCCTTGACGCTCGCGCTGCAGCTGCGCGCGTCGCTGCTGAATCAGCTCGTCGATGCTCAGACTCGCGCTATCGTTTGACTTTCCGGAAGTTGACGACGCGAAGCAACGATCCTCCTGGTACCCGCTGTACGTCGAGCTCGCCGTGAGCGACGACTGCGAGCTAGACAGAGACGGCGGCGGCGTGATCTCCGTCGTCGGCGACGCGACGCCCGTGCGCGACACCTTCTCTTCCCACGCCGACCCGCTGCTCTTCGATGTCTCCATACCCGAGTTGCTGCCACTGCTGCTGCCACCGGAGCTCACAACTGCGTGGCTTCCAGCGTCGGCGTTGCGCAACGCGAGGATGGACGCGTTCACGAGTCGCTGGAGCGCGTGCACTTCCCGCGCGAGCCAGGTCGCGGGCTCGCCTAGCCGCTCGGCGCCGCCTGCGGACTGGAGAGTGGCCTCAGACGCCTCGCTGATTGCTGTCACGAGCGCCTTGATCTTGTGCTCCATGATGGTCTGTACCGCGCGCCGCTCCTTCACGAGCGTCTCGCACCGCGCCTGCAGCTCGCGAGCGCGTGCAACGTCATCATTGCCACTCTCCTGGCGTTGCTGGGCATCTCGCAGTCGCTGGTTCTCCGACGAAAGCATTTCGAGCTGCCGCTGGAGCTGGTCGACTCGTTTCTGAGCGTCGCCAGCCACGTCGTTGTTGTTGCCGCCCGTGGCCTTGAGTCTCGCCTCGAGCTCGACCTGTACGAGCTTCTCGAGCCGCTCGCGGAGCAAAAACTCGACTGAGACCTTCTCCGACTTGACTTCTTCGAGTTCCTTAGCCATGCGCGTCTGCTCCTGGCTCTGCGAGTCGACGAGCGACTTGAGTTCCTGGATCTTCTCCTCCGCCGACAGCAAGCCGCCGGCTCCGTTGCCATCAACGGTAGAAGCTCCAGTCACGGGGAAGAAGCTTGCGCTGCTCGAGTTGTTGTTCATGATCACCTGCTCCGTTGCATGCGGTCGGAACTGCTTGTGCGTGATAAGCAGTTCTGGCGCCAGTCGTGAGGCCGATGGCGACGACGAAGACGATGCGAGAGCGCCGCCGCTTCCAGCCCAGTCGCCCAGTGCCTTGACAAGCTCGGCGCTGCTTTTGCCCGGCGAGCTCGCATTGTGCTCCATCGTCACGCGCTGCAGGTGGATCAGGTGCGCCGTCTTCTCGTCGAGCTTCTCCTCCAGCTCTTTTTGGTGTCGGTCGCTCGCGTCCAGCTCGTCCTGGAGCGCGGTGATCTGCTCGTCGCGCTCGTTCAGCCTCTGCGTGAGCGCGATCATAATGTCTCGCTGCTTGAGCAGCAGCTGCTTGTACCGGTCGACCTGCGCCTTCTCCTCCTCGATCGTCTCGCGCTCCTTCTCCAGGTCCGCCAGTCGGCACTCGTACTCCTTCCGGATCCGGTCCTCATGCTCTCGGATCGCCTCGCGGATCAGCGGGTCCTCCGTGTCGATGACGCCTGTTCCGTTGCCGCCATTCAACGGAGCAGCGCTTGACGAAGCGAATAACCGGGCGCCATCCGCTCCGACCGGCCGCCGCTGGTTGCTCATGAGCATCTGCGAAGTGAGCATAGAGATGCGTTGCTCGAGCTTCTTCTTCTCCTCTTTCTCGCGCATAAACTCGCGCGAGCGCTCCTCAAGCGCGCGGATCGCCGCCATCTTGTCTTCCTCGGCGCGGCGCCGCTGCTCATCGAGCTCCAGAAGCCGCCGCTTATCCACTACGTTGCGCGACTTCTCCTCGAGCTCCGCGCGCAGCCGCTTGAGCTCGCGCTCGTACTTGCGCAGCAGCGATTTCTGGTCCAGGTCCTCGTTCACGCGCGCCTCGTTCTTGATGTTCTTGGCGCGGTTCGCGAACTTGAGCGTCGACAGCGACTCGGTCATGGCCTCCAGCGCCGGCGAGATCATGGCCATCATGGTGGTCTTGCAGTTGCCGCCCAGCGAGTCCTCCAGGATCCGCGTCAGCTTCGAGTCGCGGTACGGAATGTGCTGCCGCCCACGCGCGTCCGTCAGCGCCGAGATGACGTTGCCGAGCGCTGAGAGAGACTGGTTGATCTTCTTGCTCTCCTCCAGGCGCTGGTCCGTCGCTCCCGACAGTCGTACGCACTCGGAGCCGGCCAGGTCGACGAGGTTGATCTTCCCGACCCTGAAGCTCTGCCGAATCATCGACTCGAGCTTCGGGTGGAGCGCGACGGCGCCGTTCGGATTGCCGGACTTGTCCTTGCCGTTCGGGTTGGCGTTCGCATTGCCGCCAGTGCCGTGGCGAGCCTGGTAGGCGTTGACAAGCGCGGTGAAGTCCTCGGGCGCCATCTCCCGGCCGTTGGCGTCGACGTACGACGTGCGACTCTGCTCCGCGATGATGATGAACACCGCGTGGCTTCGCGACGACAGCTCGTTCATCTTGGTGCTGCCCGTGGCGCGCATGGCGCCGCCGCGCTCCATGAGCCCGTAGATCTCTTCTGGCGAGCGCACGACCCACTCGGACAAGCCCTCGACGAACACGCCGCGCTTCTTGTCCTCGCGGATCGTCAGGTTGGCGCGCTCGGGCTTCAGCAGGTCCGAGATGGACTCGTTGTAGATCTGCAGGTACGAGGCGCGCACGAGGAAGCGCAGGCGCGCCGACACGTTGGCCTGGATGTGCAGGAAGATCTGTTCAATCGCACGCGGGATGATGCCGCGCCCCTCGACGGCGTTCGCGCTCGACGAGCTGCTGCCGCTGCTGTTGAAACCCTCCATTGTGTACGTCTTGCCCGTGCCGGTCTGTCCGTAGGCGAAGATGGTCGCGTTGTAACCTTCCAGGGAGGACTCGACCACGGCCTTGGCCGTGTTCTCGTACACAGCGCGTTGTGTGCAGTGCTGGTCGTACACGTGGTCGAACGAGAAAACGTGGTGGCCGTAGGCGGCGGACGGCGACGGCGCCGTCAGCACCATCCCATTTGCGTTGCCCGCATCTCCGTCGTCACCGTTGGTATCGCCACCACCACCGCCGTTGCCGCCACTCGTGGCGAGGGCGCTCAGGTTCTCGGACACGGTCAGTACGTGGCCTGATAGATCGACTCCGATGACGTTCTGGAACGGATGGTCGCCGTGGAGCTCTCGAGGCAGCGGCGGCCGCACGCGAATCACGACCTTGAAGTTGCTCCCCCGCTGCGAGTGCGAGTGTCCGTGGGACGGCGACAACGAGTGCGCGTGGCCGTATCCAAAGCCGCCTGCGCTGTTTGCGGCGCTGCTACTGTAGCTGAAGGCGCTGACGCTCGCCGAGGTGGCGGCCGAGAAGGTGTCCGACACGTTGGACGACGTCTCGTCGTCACCGGCGGCCGTGAGGGTGACCGCCCCGCGTGAGTGGAACGAGTTGGCGAGCGCCGCGCGCTGCAGATTCGGGTTGATGTCGCTGGAGTTGACTGCATTACCCCCACTGGCGCTTGGAGCCGCGAGGATGCCCGACGGGTAGCCGCCATACACTTGCAGTTGCTGCTGCTGGTACGGATGCTGCTTGAAGGCATGGAACTGCTGCTGCTGCTGCATCATTTGCTGCTGCGAGCCGATGGACGAGCGTCGCGACGACGAAGTCGAATGCGGCGAAGGTCGCGCGCTCCCCCCGCCGCCGGCGTTGAAGCTGCCGCTGGACGCCAAGGCCGACACGTTGACGCTCACCCGCGGCGTGCTACGGCTCGACGCGGCCACTGGTGTCCGAGGACTGCGCGAGTTCCCGCCACCGCCGCGCAGACTCGCGCTGAAGTCGCTCGTGCTCTTCATTCGCGTCTGCAGGTATGAACAGACGACGGACGGATCAGGCAGCGGCTGTGGACAGCTACCGAATAGGATAAGCTCGTACCTGGAGACGAGCGCGCCGACTGGTGCCGACCGACGTCCGGCGTCCGTTCGGGTCGCCGTTTCTCTCGTGACTGGTGAAGCGCCCCCCCCCCTCCTCGATCCCGGATCCAAACAGCAGTTACTACCGATCACTACGCGCTGCTGCCTTCATCATCCAATCTATTTGCTCTCTCGCTCTCGCTCTTCTTACAAATCCAAAAAGGCATACACGTACGCTTTTTCCCTCTCGCTCGCTCTTGTCTTCTACCGGGCTGTATGGCGCCTTAGTGTCCCTTGAGCGACAGCGTGAGCTTGATGTTCATGGCCGCGAGCTCGTTGGCCAGGTACCGGAACACGTACGGCATGGCCACAGGCTCGCACTGGTCTCCGCGCCGGCACTTGACGCAGAACCACTGCGTCTTGGCGCGCGCGGCCATGGCGAGCTCGCCCTGGCCCGCGCCCTCGACGCTGGCGCGCTGCGTCGCGTTCGACAGCAGCGACCCGCAGCCCGTGCACACGGTCGCGATGTGCTTGTCGGAACAGTTGAGCAGACGGTCCTGTAGCAGGAATGCACAGCCGTGGGCCAGCAGCGAGTCGCGCTCCATCTCACCGAAACGGATGCCGCCGCCCTTCTTACGGCCCTTGACGGGCTGGCGAGTCAGTGAGTTCATCGGGCCGGTCGCGCGCACCTGACTCTTGTCGCTAACCATGTGACGCAGACGCTGGTAGTAGACGACGCCGATGTAGATGTCGGCCTGCATGATGGTTCCCGAGACACCGGAGTAGAGCGGCTCACTGCCCATGTAGTTGTATCCGTGCGCCTGCAGCTGCTTGCCGAAGTAGTCGACCACGCGCTCGCGCTCGCTGAACTGGAACGGCGTCGCGTCCATGTACTTGCCCGACAGAGCGCCCGTCTTGGCGGCCATCGACTCAATCAACATACCGATCGTCATACGCGACGGGAAGGCGTGCGGGTTGATGATAATGTCCGGCGACATGCCCGACTCGGAGAACGGCATGTCTGCCTGTGGCCACAGAATACTCATCACACCCTTCTGTCCGTGACGCGACGAGAACTTGTCACCGATGACTGGGTTACGGCAGAAGCGGAGCTTCACGCTCGCCTTGGTGAATTCAGACGCCTGCGACGAGCTGCCGATCATGTTGATCTGGTCGATGATGGCCGGTTCGGCCTCCTTGTGCTTCTGGAACGACGGCGCGCCCGTGGTCTCGTCGATCCAGCACGCAAGAGGATCACCCTTCTGCACAACCTGGCCGACGTGCGGGAAACCGTCGCGGTCCAGCTTAGACGAGCAGAACTCGCCGCTACCGTCCGTCTTGACGTTCGAAAAGAACTTCTTGGAGCTGCCGCCCTGCTTGCCTTCAGCGCCAATGTCCACTGAAATCTGCTTGTACACGGACGCGTGCCCAAAGCCGCGCTCGTACGACGACTTGTTCAGAATCATGGCGTCTTCCATATCGTAGCCCGTGTACGAAATCACCGCCACGACCGCGTTCGTGCCCAGCGGGTACTCGTCGAGCTGGTAGTCGCGCAAGCGCGAGTTCTGCACGATCGGCGCTTGCGGCGTCTGGATGCGGTACATCTTGTTGTCTGAGCGGTTCGGGATCGAGTGGGCAGGTGTGCCCATCGTCTGCTTCGCCATCTGACACTGGTACATGTTACGCGGCGACTGGTTGTAGTCTGAGAAGGGCGTGAGCGACGCAACGAGCGACAACATGTTGATCGGCGCCAGCTCCATGTGCGTCGTCGCCGGGCGGACATCGTCCTTCGTGCACGCAATGTCCATGAATACCTGCTCCATGGGGCCAATGTATTCGACGCGGTCTGTGTCGAGCTGGCGCACAGGACGCGACATACGGGCCGCGTCCGCGGACAGGTAAAGACCCGGAAACGGGCCACCAATCGTGGGCAGGATCAAGCACACCTCCAAGTTGGCGACCAGACCGCACTTCTTGCGCTCAGCGTCAGCGTCCGGACCTTCGGCAGACTTGAGGTGGCGGAGCACCTGCTGAATGCGCGAGCAAACCTCAGCGGGCGCGCCACCGAGCACCTTGCCGTTCAGCATGATGGGCAGGTACGAGTACGGCACGATGAGGGCGCCGTCGGCGTAACCCGAGGTGGGCATCATGCCGAGGGACGACAGGTAGCGCGCGAGGGCGAGCTCCTGCTGCAAGAAGTCCTCCGTGCCGTGCGCGGGGTACGAAATGAGCTCACACTCGACGGCAAGATGGTTCAGCAGACCACATGGCGAACCGTCGGGCGTGTGCACCGGACAGAGGAAGCCCCACGAGTCAGGAAGCAGCTTACGCACAGCTGTGGTCTTCATTTCCGTGAAGAACTGGCCACGATGCACCGAGCGGAAGTGCGAGAAGTAACGGTAGTAGTTGAGCTTCTCCGCCACGATGGTGTAACCCGCGACCTGGAGCAAATCGAGACCACTGGACGAGCGGAGGTTGCCCGTGTTGAGGAAGTAGGTCATGGCGTGACCAATGCTGGGGGTGCGCTCCCACATTTTCCGGAGGAAGACCTGATCCATCACGAGACCCTTCCGACCCCGGGTCGTGGAGAGCTCCTTGACTATGTTGGCGCGGATGGCGGCGAGCATGTCCTGAAGCTTCTCCTTGAGGATCATGAGGTACAGGTGTCCGGGCAGCAGCAGCTCGTGGTTCATGACGGAGTCCGAGTTGTCCTCACGCACCTCGCCCTTGGCGAACGCGTACAGCTTACGCAGCATGAGGCAGAGCAGCTCCACCTTCTGTGCGCGGCCCTTCTCGCCCTTGGGCACGTGCACGAACAGGTACTCGTCGAGCAGCTTGTTACCAGCCTCAATGTTGCTCATGGACTCGTAGACGTACGGCATTGCGTGACGGAAGTGCTTGCCCAGGTACGCAAGCGCCTCGTCGCGCGAGTAGAGCGCGAACTTCTTGGCCTCGCGCAAAATCAGCTCCACACGAGCCGACAGGTACGTGTTATCGTGGTCGCCGCGCAGCACGCGCTCGTAGATTTCGCGGTCCGAGAGCGGGTACAGCGCCTTGAGCAGCAAGCCGACGGGGATCATGAACTCCTGCTTGCGTACGCCAAAGCGCACCGTGGCGTTACCATCCTCGAGGTAATGGAGGGTGACGGTCACCGCCGACTGGTCGCGGCGCACACACTTCATAAAGACCGCGAGCTCCGTGTACAGGTCGCCACGGTTGGCGAAGGCGCCACGGCGCACGGCCATGATGTGGTGGCGGCGGGGCATCTGCAGCAGGCGTACGCAGCGCTCGTTACCGTTACAGATGAAGTATCCGCCCATCTCGTTGGCTTCTTCGCGGCGCTCCACGAGCTCGGGCGGCGAGAGACCGTGCAGGTGGCAGCGCTTGGAGCGCACCATGATGGGGATCTCGCCCACGACGCGCTGGATGCGCTCGACGTTCTGGGAGCCGGCGAACGAGCGCGCGAGCGTCACGACCAGCGGCGCGGTGTACGACACTCCGCGTTGGCGGCACTCGCTCGGCAGCAGCTTGCGCTCGCCCGTGACCGTGTTCTCGACCGTGGGGAAGCCCACCTGCGCGCTCTCGACCCAGATCAACATATTGTGCTGGTTGGGCAGCTCAACGGGCACGCGCGACAGGTCGGCGACCGCCAGGTCGAGGCCCTCGGTCAGGAAGAAGTTGAACGAATCAACGTGGGGCGACACGAGCTTCTGCAGCTTGTGGTTGGTGGCCGCGGGGATCGAGCGCGGCGCCGACGACGGGTTCGTCGCTGGCCAGGATGTCACAACGCCGTCGGCCTCGCCGCTCTTGCGCGCCTTCTTCTTGCTCTTCTTGTCGACAGCCATGGTGTTCGCCGTCCTTTCTTCTTATTTCAGCAAAAGGGAAATCTGCACTTTCTCAGGGGAAACCACTCGCCGTGCGCAGTACTAGGGCTTCTGGTCGCTGGTCCGAGTCGTGGGGCCGCTGCTTGGCTTGCGAGAGCGACGTAGATGATCGGGATGCGAGTAGAAGGAGGAAGAAGGAAGGAAGGAGACGCGCTGCCGTCCTAGTGATCGATCGAGCGCTCGCGTCGGTCGGCCGCTTCCACCAAAAGTGACGACGCTTCCGCGAGCAGTTTTTTCATAAAAACCTTTGCCAGCCACCCAACGCGAATAGCCGCCGCGACGCGCGCTCATTGGTCGAAAAATGATAATCAATTTGGAAAGACCCGACGGAACGTCCTCGATCAATAGAGTACTATGTAGCCTCTTCAAATTGATTTGGCTTGCTGGAAGATGGTCGTTTTTGGACACAGCCGCATGCAGCACTTTGGACACTTCTCCCTCCGTCGATGGTATCGGATAGGCTGGTGCCTTTTACCTGGCAGTTCGTACACATCTTGATGAAGACGCATCGTCCTTACTCGACGGCGAGGAGAGCCGACTCGAGTTGGAGGGGCTCGGTGGCGGTGGTGTCGTGGATCGTGTCCATCACCCAGTCCATCGCCGAGAGTTCGTCAGGTTCGGCGTCGTTGGGCTTGGAGCCGTCCGGAATGGGCACGCCCCAGTCGCAGTCCTGCTCGATGCCGAGGTTGTTGTGGTGCATCTTGATGCGGAACCAGCCGTTCTCGCCCCAGTACGTCCCCCACGAGTTGCGGCCGATCCCTGCATGCCATGGTAAGGCCATCATTAGGCGCCATCACGTGAGTCCATCACGTGAGTCGTTCAGATCAACTGTCATCGCAATACGGGAAAGGATTGCACGTACAGTATTCCGTGTCGGTCTCTTCGTCGTAGCCCCAGCCGGCGACTGAGATCTCGTGGTTGATCATCGGGAACATAACGTGCTCCGAGTAAATGCCGTCCGTGTACGCGACGAACTTGTCCGTCGCATGCACACCGCAGCCAATGGGTCCGCGCTTGTAAATCTCCGCCTTCATACGGTCTGCGCCACTGACGCTACCGTACTCCGACACGTAGTACTTGGTAAACGTCTTGATGGGCTCGCACACGCCAGGCGTGAACGACGTGTTGGACGGCCAGCACCTGGACAACATTCCATCACACGGTCAGATTGGGTGGTTGCTTTGCAGAAGCCACATCACCAAGAAGCACGTACGTTTCACAGACAGCGAACGCGTCACACTTGAGATTTTTCGCCTGGTAGGCCTGGCACGTTTGATCCGGAATACCGTGGCGATGCGCGTACTCATACACAAGGCCAGGGTTGCCGCCGTAGCAGGATCCGCCTCCATTGCAGTTGATAAGCACTTGGGGTGCCAGCGCAATCTCGGGCCACGATGCTGATCAATCACATCACCAAATTTAGCGGTCTCATTCACACCATCCGTCAGGCACGAGGTCGGTCTTACCGTTTCTCATGATGGAGATGCGATCCGACAGCGCGCTCGTCGTCCCTTGCGCCCAGCAGCTCCCACAGTACTGCGGAATGTGCTGGTTCTTGTCCCAAGTGATGAAGTTCTTTCCGTTGACATTGCGCCAGTCCCACGCCTTGGGCAAGTCCGCGACATCGATCGTCTCGTGCGGCAGTGGAGACGTGACCAGCGGGCCGTTCTCAAAGCGCACTGGCTGACGGCAGCCACCCGACGAAACGCTCTCAGCCGGCTCTTCCCCGTTCGTCGTCGTATCCTCCTCTTCGTTTTCGAGAACAGCCTCGTCCTCGGCATGGTTCTGCTCCTCAAGAGCGTCCTCGAGAGAGATGTTAATGCGCTTCGGCCATCCATTGTCCGCCGGCACGCCGAACGCGCACTCGCCCTCGATGCCAAGGTTGTTGGATCCGCGAACGAGGCGAATCCAGCCTTCCTCACCCCAAAAGCTGCGGATACATCATGAAATTAGTGTACTGTACTCAGTTCGTATCCAACATTCTCAGTCTGCATAGTGTACCTTCCCCAACTGTTCCGCACGACCCAGAAGGGCACGCCGTGCTCCTCGCCCCAGCCCACGACGGAGATGGCGTGGTCCACGTCCTTCGCACCCGTCTTGTCCTCAAAAATGCCGCCCGTGTACGCCTCAAACTCCTTCGTGACCGCGACGCTGCACGCGATCGGACCGCGCGCGTAGATCTCGCTCATCATCTGCTGCTCGCCGAGCGTCGTGCCGAATTCGGACACAAAGTACGAGTCGTACGTGGGCTGCGGGAAGCATCCCTTGCCGAGCATGCAGTTCTTGCACACGTCGATGGGGCGGCACAGGTTGCCCGTGTCGTGGCCGGTCGCCTCGTACAGCTGGCAGCCTTCCTCTGGGACGCCGTGCTGGTGGATGTAGCGGTACGCCTCGAGCTGGTCGCCGCCGTGGCAGCCCTGGTCCTTCAGGTCGCAGTTGAGGATCACCTGCGGGGACAGAACGACCTCGCGTAGCACGTCCACGCTCGACTTCCCGTCCGCGTTACGGCTCTTGGCGATGAGGATGCGATCCGCCAGCGCCGATGTCGCCGCTGACATTCATCATACCGTTCATTGATGAGACTACTCTCCAGGATTGGAAGCTCTGTTCAAAGAGAAGGTACCGTAGCTCACTTACCAAAAGACCAGCACGAGCCGCAGTAGTGCGGGATGTGCTGGTTGCGGCTGATGGTCACGAAGCGCGTGCCGTTCACGCTACGCCAGTCAAAGTTCTTGGGCAGCGCCGCCGCCTCCAGGTACTCGTGCGGCCGCGGCGACGTCACCAGCTCCGACCGATCGTCGCTGCGCACATAGCAGCCGCCGTTGGCCTCCGTCGACATGCCCAGCGCCGCCACAGCCGCCGCCGCCGCCGCCGCGCACCATTTCGCCCCGAACGCCCGCATCCTTCTTCGTCCGTCCTTTCTCCGCCTACTTTCTTCAAGTGTGAAAGGGGGGAAACCAGCGGAGGGAGGGACGCAATGCAAGAAGATCTTCAAAGTACCGGTAGGATACCGGTATCTGATTCTTCTTGCTGATATAAACTTCAAGCATCGATACCGGTTAAGAAATGCAGCATTGTGATTCGTCGAATTGATACCGCAAATAACGCATTCGGATTGGTTGAAAAGACGAACAGCCCCAACATCGACTTTGATGCACATCAAGCAGTCACTTTGGACACTTCGTCCTTCACTTCCCTTCGTCTCCATCGCCACGACAGCAACCGCAAGGCAAATGGCTGCCCACGTGCCGAGTGTGGCGCTGCCGAGCGGCGCCAAGATGCCCGCGGTCGGGCTCGGCGTGTACAAGAGCGCGCCTGGCGAGGAGTGCTACAACGCCGTGCTCACGGCGCTGCGGGTCGGCTACCGACACATCGACACGGCCCGGCTGTACGAGAACGAGGCGGACGTGGGGCGCGCCGTGCATGACTCGGGCATCCCGCGTGAGGAGATCTTCATCACGAGCAAGCTGCGCGAGTTCCACTGGGGATACGAGAAGGCGCTCGAGGGCGCGCGCAGCAGCAACGAGCTCATCGGCTGCGGGTACATCGACCTGTTCCTGCTGCACCAGCCATTCGACCCGGAGCTGCGCGCCGACACATGGCGCGCGCTGGAGGACCTACAGGCCGAGGGCGTGTTGCGCGACATTGGCGTGTCCAACTTTGGCGAGCCGCACCTCGCCAAGCTCGCTCAGACCTGGCGCGTCAAGCCCGCCGTGAACCAGATCGAGCTGCACCCTTGGCTCACGCGCGACCCGCTCATCAAGTACTGCGAGGCGAATGGCATCATCCTACAGGCGTTCTCCCCTTTGGCGCGCGCCAAGCGGCTGGGCGACCCGGTGCTGAATGAGATTGC
This sequence comes from Phytopythium boreale, assembly GCA_023338115.1. NCBI lineage: Eukaryota > Oomycota > Peronosporomycetes > Pythiales > Pythiaceae > Phytopythium > Phytopythium boreale. The sequence continues at coordinate 31,708 of JAADYG010000183.1, forward strand.
AGCCCAAGCGAACGCCACGCCCGCCCAGGTGCTCATCGCGTGGGACCTGGCCCGAGGCTTCGTCACGCTGCCCAAGTCGGTGAAGGAGTTGAGAATGAAGGAGAACCTCGACGGCGCGAGCGTGAAGCTCACCGCCGAGCAGGTCAAGCGACTCGACGCGCTCAACGAGAACTTCTTCTCCGGCACGGACCACGTGAGCAACTCGCCCGTTTAGCATGCTGGTAGGACAGGAGAAGGCAACGCGCAGGATGCTCATAGCGACTGCGTCGCGCCGATCAAACTGGTTTCTCCTTTCATGAGCTTCATCATACTACGTGTTGATCTCATCAAATATCGCGGCGGCTATCGCTGTTCACTCATAAAACCGGCGGGGAGGGGAGCAGACACTTACTACGTCGTCTTGCCTGGACTAGAGGTGGTCCTCACTCGAGGTGAGGAGCGAATGCGGGAGGTGCCCGGTCTCGTTCACGGCCACGACCTTGAGCGGGCGATTCTCGCACACGTCGATCCGGGTGACAGAGCAATGGTTGATCTCGAAGTGGCCCCACGTGCCAACAGGATCGACGCCCAGCGCGCGACAGAGGAAGAACCGGATCAAGTTGGCATGGCACACGATCACTCGGTACGACTCTTCCTCGTCGTCGCAGTCGTCACTGGACACCGCATCAGGCGCGATAAGGAGATCAAACGCTTTCTCCATCCTTGCGACGTCTTGGCGATGGAATGCGGCCGAGCTCGAGGCGGCAGCTGCGGCTGCGGCTGCGGCCGCCGCGGCGCTAGCGCTAGACGCAGGCACCACTGGGTGGGGAGTCGAGTACGGCTGGCCTGGCCAGCCCTCGCGCAGCATCGGTGTCGATCGCATCGAGCAGCACCCCAAGTCGCCGCTGATGATCGTCGCGGTCTCGACGGCGCGCTTCATATCACTGTGGTGTATGGAAATGTCGTCGCGGGACCGCGCGCGGTTGTACAGCAGCTCGAGGTACTTCCCAGTCAGCGCCGCCTGCTGCCGCCCAATTTGGGACAGCACTTGCTCAGAGTCGGGGACATGCGGCGCGTGCGCGTTAATATAGTGGCCGTGGCGCACGAGCATAAAGTGCTTGACTCGCGGCGGCGACGAGTAGACAAAACTATCGACGGCCGAGCTCATCTCGCCGTACGAAACAGCGAGATCGCCGGCAATCGCAGGCGGTCGAGGCGCCGTCGCGGCGGCTGCGACGGTTGTGAGGCTATCTACGCTTGTGCTGCGGGTGAGGCCGTACCCGCGGATACCGTTGACCCACTTCTTGTACTCTTCAACCGTTGCCGCCTGGAAAATATACGACCTCGGGACTCGCGACGACACTTGTGTGGCGATGGAGATCGGTAGACGTCGCAGCTGGAACTTGAGTTCGTGACGCCACGGCTCGTAGACGAGCTCCGTGCGGTCGACTTGCACCTCAATCTCCCGCTTCTCGCTTGACGCCGACTGCAGCACCAATCCTTCGCTCTTGAGCGCTAATTCACAATCAACCTGGTGGGCGAGCACCACAAGATGAGCTTAGAACTATGATCGCGTCCCACATACGCAAAAAATGAGCCCTACCGATCCAACCGCGCGCGTCGTCACGGCGCCGCTGTCTTCCAGCTCCTCCTCGATGGTCAATGCGCCCTCCACTTTGACCAGCTCGCTCGTTTTCCGCTTCAACATGCTCGCCGACACCTCGAGCTGCTTGCTGTTGCTGCGTTTTCTGTCACCAGACGATGGGATCGCAGCTCCTGCTGGCGACGGGTCCGGCGACGTCGCGCGAAGTTCAGTGGTCTCCTCGTCGTTGGTGCCGTCCGCGCTGATCCGGTGTTTGTAGGCGTACTCATCGTCGAGCGCGAACCGCAGCTTGCGCTTCGGGGAGCCACGCGATGCCTGCTTGAGCGTAAGTCCTTGTAGCCGACTGCTGGTCGATAACACACAACGCATTAGTTATACAAACACACTGCGGCGAACTCGAACAGGCTGAGCAACATGCGATCATGCACGGCAGCCACTCACGCGACTTCGGTCTTGACGGAGCAGGGCGTGCCCTTCTCGTCCGCGGCGCGCGGCGGCGGCGACGCTTGGGCCGCTTGCATCGGCATCGGCATCCACGCAGGAGCCAGTCGCGCTGTTTGTTCTTCAGTGGTCCCACCGCAGGAGTCGCCCGTGCTTCTCTCGTACTGTATGCGTTCCGATGCGAGTGCCGGTTGGTGTATGCAGTTCCGCCTACAGTACCGAACACAGAAACACCTGCGGCGTAAGCAACGAGGAAGGACACGCTCGAGGTGTGTGCTTTACGCGCCCGTCCATGGTCGGGAAGCCGACCCGGTCGGCAGTCCCACCCCGCGCGGATGAGCGCCGACAGGGGGCGGGGACGGCGGAACAAGCGGCCAGCGGACCGTCAATTCGCACGACGCCACGTACCTCGAGGCAGGGGAGCCGATAACGCGCGCGGGCCGACGGTGAAGCGTGCGCCGAAAAGGCGGGGGAAGGGCCCGCACGATTAATACCCGATACACTGGCGGAAAAGCGTAAATGCGCCCCTCGCTATCGGGCAGCGTTCAACTTCTGGGTTTACACGTCGCACAGTTCCAACAACGCTGGATGTTCGCGAGCGAATGTCAAACGTGTAACCTATAGTGAGCGCAAGTGGTTATGGTCGCGGCGGCAAACGATTACGTTTTCCGACAGGGTAACCCCGGCGATGTGCGCCCGGTTGATTGCCAAAGTGCGGCAAGAGAAAGCGCGGTTGGAGATCCGGACTCCGGAGTGAGTTCTGGCCCACAAATCGGCCAGATTCGATAACGTCGGACGGAGACTCCAACTGGCAGAAGGTTACTATGCACAACGTGGCAGGTTACAGTGTAACCACTCTTGAGAACGATGACTGCGCAATGCATTCACAGATGGACATATTTTTGGGTCAATGTAAGAACGTTGGTAAATCAGGGTTCAACTTTCCGTGACGCACCATCCTGATGCAGATTTTCAGTGAGTAACCTCCTTTTAGCGGTAAACTGGCCACAAATCCTACTTACGAGTGTACCATTTTAGCTGTAAAATGCCGCCAAGACGCTTTTTGGTGGGCGCGTGGAGTGGTTGAAGAACGCAAGGGTTCTTCAACCAGGGTGCTGCTTCTGGTCAGGGTTGCTGCTGGTCAGGGTGGGCGCTGCTGGCGAAAAACGCTTTGACTTGAATGCCCATGCACCCCGACCGGTTCACAGTGTACAGCATTGAATCGTTGGTGGCCGGCCATTGGCGGCGCGCGCACCGTTCACGCCCATCCTGAACCGTAGGGTACTGTACTGTAGCGGCATCAAGTCAGCGCCCTGCTTCGGTCCAGCGAGTGGCTCAAGCTGCAGTCCGACCCGACGCCTGCCGCCATCATCAAAAACACACCAAGTTATTATCCATAACCACTCAAAATCACCTAAAACCCAGTGTTTTATTCGATTGAACCAAGAAAACCCCTTTGAGGGCATTTCGGCACGCGCGGGGGGCAGACAAGGCGGCCATGTGGGCGGAAAAAAGAGCAAGAAGGAGCCCGCGCGGCAGAAAGGAAAGCCCCACGCCCGCCGGCGCGAAATGGCTCACACGTTGGCTTGTTATACACGTAACAGGGCGGCCTCCTCTCCCTCTTGTTCTCTTATTTGCTCGTTGTCGGCGGCCGCATCATTCCTTCGTCCACGGTACAGCTTCTCTTTCCCCCCACAACCAAGAAGGACAGGCACACGCAAAAAAGATCCCGAGAAAGTACCGACGACATCCGCACCGGCATCGGCATCGGGACGGAGGGGAGAATTACTGGACGTCGAGGCGCGCGCACAAGCCAAAGAAGCAGCTAGATCCCAAGCGGGCCCTCTCCAGCTGCGTCTCTCCAAGGTATGGCGGTGCACGTGGACGAGGGCGCGAAGGAGCAGCAGCCGCAGCGCGCTGGCAGCGTGGACGCGGGCGACGACGGCAGCGCGTTCGTCGGGTACAACGAGTGGGCGGCCGAGGCGCTCAAGGTGCAGATCGCGACGGACTTTGTGTACGAGCCGGACGGCGGCGAGGACGAGCGCGGTGTGTTCGTGGCCGAGGACATTGCGCCGCACACGCAGGTGTTTAGCGTGCCGCTCGAGTCGGTGCTGACGGTGCGTTCGCTGCGCGAGAACGCGGCGTTGCGTGCGGTGCCGTTCTTCCAGCAGCGCGCGCTCGAGCGGGAGGACGAGCAGCTGGCGCTTGCGCTGCTGTACGAGAAGTTCATTGCGCGCGGCGCGTCCAAGTGGGCCAAGCACATTGAGCTGCTGCCGCGCGCGTACCACAACGTGCTCTTCTTCGACGAGCGCGAGCGCGCGCTGCTCGAGGGCAGCAACCTGTTCTTCATCGCGCAGCAGATGGAGCAGAAGGTCGAGAGCGACTACGCGCGGCTGCGCGAGTCGGTGCTCATGGAGTTGTTCGAGAACCTGCCCGAGGGCGTCAGCTTCGACCTGTTCGACGAGTTCTTCTCGCTCGATAACTACAAATGGGCGCTGTCCACGATCTGGAGCCGCTTCGTGTCGCTGCGCGACGTGCCCGACGACGAGCACAAGACGCAGACGCTCAAGGCCATGGTCCCGGTCTTCGACATGCTCAACCACGACCCGGAGGCGGAGATGTCTCACTATTACGACGCCGAGGCGCGCGTGTTCAAGCTCGTGAGTCACCAGCACTGGAACGCCGGATCACAACTGTTCATCAACTACGGTGCGCTATCCAACCACAAGCTGCTGACACTCTACGGGTTCGTGCTGCCCGACAACGCGTTCGACGCCATTGACGTCTGGATGCCCATGGATGACGCCACGACGGCGTTGTTCGACGCCAAGGCCGCGCTGCTGCTCGAGAACGGGCTCGACCACGAGTCCAATTCGTTCGAGCTCACGGCCGACGAGGTCAACGAGCTACTGCTGGTCGCCGTGCGGATACAGGAGATCGAGTGCGCGAGCGTGGACGAGTTTGCGCAGCTGGCCCAGCGCGCGCTCGACGGCGAAGTTGTGAGCGTTGAGAACGAGCAGAACACGCTCACCCGGCTCATCTACACGCTGGAGAAGATGCTCGAGCGGTTCCCTGGCTCGATTGAGGACGACGATGCGTTACTCAAGGCCTGGGAACAGCAAGAGGCAGCGGGCGAGCTCGACGACAGCTACCACGCGCGGCACGAGCGCATGGCCGTTGCGGTGCGTCGATCGGACAAGTACATTCTGTCCGAGAACATCCGCATGCTCAAGTGGAAGCTGCTCGACGTTCTCCCGAAGCAGTAAGCCGGTTGCCCAGGGCAACTGACACTGATAGTAGCGATGGCACTAGCGCCTGCTTGTTGCCACCGCGTCGTTCACAGGACGCGTGCGTGCCCCGCTTCGGCCGCGCGGCATGTACCAACACACTATAAACAATGTATGAATGTCGCCGAGTTGTCTGGCACCATCGAGCTCAGTGTTGTTGTTCTATCAAGAGCGCTCATTGATTCACATGGGATTCCCTTTTACGACTCTCTATCCACGTCGCTACAGTAGTGTGGTGGCTTAGAGCGAGGGGCACTTGTAGATCTTGGCGTGCTTGCTGCGCGCGCCGATGACCAAGATCTCACTGCCGTCGGGTGAGAACGACGCGCGCTTCACGGGCTCCTCGAGCGCGTTCTCGATGACGAAGAACTCCTTGTGGTCGCTCACCGAGACGAACACCACGTCCTTGTCACGCACCATCGCGAGCATCTGCAGGCGTTCGCGACGACGTTGTCAGTTCTCGTGCGTTAAAGTTCAAGTCGCCAACAGCGTTGTCATGTGATCTTGTCTGTCAAGTACCTTGCCGTTGGGCGCGTAGTCGACGCCCTGGAATGCCCGCTGCTCGCTCGCCGAGAAGCTCGACACCACCTTTGGATCTTCCTGGAGAGTGTAACGAACTGCAAAGGCATCAACATTAGTCACCGCACTTTGTCGTCAAGGGCGCCCACATCCCAATTCCTTTGGTGCTGCAGCAGTACGTACCATTGATGTCCCAGAGACGGACCGAAGCGTCCTTGGAGATCGTAGCGATGCGGTCCACTGGCTTGGTCTCGGAGCCATTGAACGCCAAGTCCACCACGCCCGTCTGCGTAGTAGGCACGCAACACGGTTGAAACACGAGTGAGTCTCCCTTTGCCAACGTATTTGGAAGCTGCTGGCTCCAAGTTGAAGACCGTCACGTACGCGGTGTCCGTGCAGCGTCATGATCTTGTTGACCTTCTTGAACGCGCCGTTCTTCTCGCGCGAGATCTCGAAGATCTTGACCTCGGGCGTGTAGGCGGCGACGGCGATGTACCGGTTATCCTTGGAGGCCACGCAGTGGTAGTTGGTCACCTGGTTCGTGTTGACCACCTGCAGCAGCTCGCCGCGCAGATTCCAGAACTTGACGTCCGTGTCCGACTCGCCCGCGCACGTCACGATCGTCGCCCACTGCATACCAACGACGTTAAACAGTTTAAATACATGGACACCACACCCTTTACAGTAACTACATTGCCATGGTGACGCACCTCGCCAATGTCGTTCATGATGACCGAATGCACATCTGCCTTGTGCGCGACCGGGAACTCCGCGGCCAGCTCGGGCTTCACCTTGAGCTTCTCTGTACGAAAGAAGACCACGATCCACGAAGGAGCACGAGTCAGACAGACATCAACAACCTAGAGCGTAGGCGACTTGGACGTACGATACAGCTTGACCATGCCTCCCTCCGTTGCCACGACCTGTTACACGATAGCATCACCCACAGTGCCACCGTCAGACAGGGTAAGGCCCCTGCGAATAGACATGGGATGGGATGGCTTACCAGCGTGCGCCCGTCGGAGCTGAAGGTCATGGCGGTCACGTGGTCGTACTCGATGTTGATCTGGTGCGTGCGCGTGTTCTTGTCGCCCAGCGACTCGCGCAGGTACAGGCGGATGGTGCGGTCCGTGCTGGCGGTGGCCAGGAAGCGGCCGTTGGGGCTGTAAGCCGCCGCCGTGAGCGCGAACTTGTGGCCCTTTAGCGCGTGCAGGAAGCTCGGGTGCTCCTTGCTGGGGTCCTCGACCTCCTGTTGCTGCTTCTTCTTCTTGAGCTCGGCCGTGATGTCCACCTTCTTGGGCTTGCTCTTGCTCTTCTTGGCCGCCAGCTGCTCGCGCGCCAGCGCCTCCTTCTTCGCTTGCAGCTCCGCGGCCTCCTGCTTCTTGCGCGCCGCCTCCGCTTGCTGCCAGTACACGTACAGCGCGCCCGCCAGGCCCAGCGCGAGCGCCAGCAGCCACGCCAAGCCCTCCATTTTCGCGGGTCTCCTGCTCGCTTTGACCCCGACAAACTGTGACGGAAGATACGCGCAACTCAACAACACGAAGATACCGGTGGATACCGGTTTATTGTCGCGAATAAGAGCACAAATGCGTGCTCTTCTATCGTATAATTGCCGTTGTAGCTTGGTCAGTCCGTCGCGATCGCATCACTGTCGCCTTCTTCAATGCGCGAGCTCTGGTTGAAAATCGCATGGTTACTGTACGCTCATGAACGGTAAGCTTCATGTTGAACTTAGTGCTCACGCTTGGCGCATGCTGGCGATCGGCTCAACCCGTTCACGTCAACACAAACTCGAAGCAGGGAAGGGAACAAGCTGCTCCTCCCTGCTCGCCAAGTGTCAAACCAGGGACCTCTCTAAACCTTCCTCACCACATACCCCTTCTTACTCAGAGTACCGTAATTGTATTTTACATCATCAATGAACTGTATAATCTGATATTGAACATGATTTTAGTAGCTGAGACCGTGTACTGTAGAGCTGGCGCGTGTCAGTTCAAGAACAGGACGAACGGGCGAGTCCCGCGTTGTTGCCGTGCCATTTCGGGAATTGCGCCGCGCATCCGACCCAGCAGCAGCTCTCCAAGTCAAGCGATCTCTTCTCTTCTCCTCTCCTCTCCTCTCCTAGTAGCAACGATGGAGCTGAACCAGGTCGTGGGCATCATCACGGGCGGCGCCGCGGGCTTCGGCCGGGGCTTCGCCGAGAAGATCCTGTCGAACGGCGGTAAGGTGATGATCACGGACGTGAACGTGCACGAGCTGCAGCTGACGGGCAAGGCGCTGGAGGCCAAGTACGGCAACAAGAACGTGTGCTGGATGCGCCAGGACGTGACGGAGCGCGAGAGCTTCGCGCACGTGTTTGACTACGCGACCAAGTTCTTCGCGCAGCCCATCAACTTGCTGGTCAACAACGCCGGCATTGCCGGTGACCTGTCCTTCTACGACGGGCTGTCCAAGAACTGGGAGAAGGTCGTGGACATTGACCTGACGGCGCTCATCCGCGGCACGCAGTACGCGATCGCGCAGTTCCAGAAGACGCTCAACGGCCGCGAGGGCGTGATCGTCAACATTGCCAGCATGGCCGGCCTGAACGCCACGCCCTTCTCGCCCGAGTACGCGGCCGCCAAGTCGGGCGTCGTGGGCTTCACGCGCTCGCTGCTCGAGCTCAAGCAGCGCTTCAACATCCGCTCGTTCGCCATGTGCCCGGGCTTCGCCAACACCAACATGGGCCGCGACGCCGTGGACCAGATTCCCGAGTACACGGACGCCATGGGCGGTCTCATGCCCATCGACACGGTCACCGAGGCCTTCGCCGAGGGCCTGCGCGAGCCCGAGAACTGCGGCCGCGTGCAGCGCATTATGAAGACCAAGCGCGCCTACTACCGCTTCCCCGGCGACAAGCTGCTCTTCCCCAACTCCAAGCTCTAAGAAACACCAGAGGCCAGGCAAGGTGAGGAATGACGCGGCCGACGTCAAGAAGGTGTTGCTCCATGTGAGTAAACAAGCGCGAGTCAGATCAAATGCATGGACCGCTTTTAATGCGTGCAAATGCATGGTACAAGTGCTCATTGCCGTCCATTCAAGTCAGTATCTTCGGGCGAAGTGGAGGTCCGCATCTTCGAGCGAAGTGGAGGTCCAAATCCGACACCTTTATACCCCATATAATGTATAAAACTATATCACATTCGTCTTGAATATATTATTGATTTTACCTGTAACAACACGTAGTTGATATAAAATCGTATTGATAGCTTAATTTAACAGGCAACCCGCTTGAAGTCGCTTGTGTTTGACGTCATCGATTTTCCAACAGCTACGGTGCGGTGCTACTCGTACCGCTCCCTAATGTAAAACACCCGGCGATCATTTCCCCATTCGCTCGGCTTCCCGCACCGTACTAGACGAGCTACTGTACCTACTACCACAACAGAAGATGGAGCTGAGCGAGGTCGTGGGCATCGTGACGGGCGGCGCGGCGGGCTTCGGGCGCGCGTTCGCGGACAAGATCCTGTCGGCGGGCGGGCGCGTGCTGATCACGGACGTGGACACGCGGCAGCTCGAGAAGACGGCGGCGGAGCTCGCGCAGAAGCACAACGCGAGCGCGCGCGTTTGCTTCACGCGCCAGGACGTGACGGACGCCGACAGCTTCGCGCGCGTGTTCGCGTTCGCGACTAAGTTCTTCGGCGTGCCGGTGAACGTGCTGGTCAACAACGCGGGCATCGGCGGCGATGCGAGCTTCTACAACGACGACCTGTCGCCGAGCTGGGAGAAGGTCGTGGACATTGACCTGACAGCCGTCGTGCGCGGCACGCAGTACGCGCTCTTCTACATGAAGAAGGCGCTGAACGGCCGCGAGGGCGTGATCGTGAACCTCGCGAGCCTCGCGGGGCTCAACCCGACGCCCTTCTCGCCCGAGTACGGCGCTGCCAAGGCCGGCGTCGTCGGGCTCACGCGCTCGCTGCACGAGGCCAAGAAGACGCACAACGTGCGCGCCTTCGCGCTCTGCCCGGCCTTCGCCGACACAGCCATGGGCCGCATTGCCGCCGAGGGCATCCCCGACTACATCGAGCAGACGGGCGGCCTCATGCCCGTCGAGTGCGTCACGGACGCGTTCGAGGCCGCGCTGCGCGAGCCCGACAACGGCGGCCGCATCCTGCGCGTGCTCAAGACCAAGATGTCCTACTACCGCTTCCCGGGCGACAAGCTCATCTTCCCCAACTCCAAGCTCTAGGTTAGGAGCAAGCGCTTCGGCTGGTCGTGCTGTGACGTGTCTGCCTTAAGTCTCTTTGCTCCTGTGATTCTCGAAGCTTAACGCCAATGGCACTGTGCTTCCTTCCACGTCATGTGTTCTCTCTGTGCTTCAATCAGCTCCGTGTTATAGATATATAAAAAAGCAAACCACCTCTGTTCATGTTTTACCACCGCCGCCTCAGTCCGGACTCCCCCTGTGTCTGACGCGCGCAGAGGCGAGCGCTGCCGTTCTTTCCCTCACGCGTCGTCCGCTGCCCTGTCCTGCCCTCGCTCTCTATTAGAAATCTGCGAACGGGTCGCGGCCGTTGTAGACGGGCACGATGGCGTCCTCCATCGAATCCGGGTACGGGTCGAAGTTGCTCGTGTCGTTGGCCGTGCCGACGCGCGGGATGATGGGGGCCGCGCCCTTGCGCGCGAGCAGGTCCTCCCAGCTCACGCCCGCGAAGAACTTGTGCTTCTTGATGTCCTCGACGCCGTTCTTGAGGCAGCCGTAGCGCTTCGTCAGGTCCGCCGTGAGCAGCCGCTTGATTAGGCCCTTGGCGTTGCGGTCGAAGAAGCGCGGGAAGTTGAGCTTGCCCGACAGGATCTGCTGGTAGATGCCCATCGGGTCGTCGTCGCAGAACGGCGGCTGGCCCGCGAGCATCTCGTAGAGCAGGATGCCGAGCGTCCACCAGTCGACGCCCTTGCCGTGGCCCTTGTTGAGCAGCACCTCGGGCGCAATGTACTCGGGCGTGCCGCACAGCGTGTACGTCTTGAAGGCCACGCGCTTGGCGAAGCCAAAGTCCGTGATCTTGATGTACCCCTCCGAGTCGAGCAGCAGGTTCTCGGGCTTGAGGTCCCGGTAGATAAAGTCCTGCGCGTGCAGGTACTCAAAGATGGACACCACCTGCGCCGCGTAGAACTTGGCCGCATTGTTGTCGAACCGCCCGGCGCGGCGCAGGTGCGTAAAGAACTCGCCGCCGATCACGTACTCGAGCACCATGTACAGGTACTTGGTGTCCTGGTACGTGCCCGCCAGGTTCACGATGAACGGGTGGTCCAAGCACAGCAGGATCGACTTTTCCGACAGCATGTGCTCCAACTACACGGGCAAGAAGAAGAGGATGAATGGATGCTCTCATGTCCGAGTGTAAGCGATACGGGACGTCATGTTTACCTGCTGGAGACGGATAATCTCAGCCTTCTTTAGGATCTTGATCGCCCAGTACGTGTTGGTCGCCTGAAGCCACGACAGGTCGCGCGCGTGTTAGCACCGGATAAGTAGCGCCAAAGGACACGAACGCACGCTCACCTTGTGCGTGGAGAAGCGCACGCGGCCGAACGAGCCCGTGCCGAGCGTCACGCCCATGTCAAACTGCGAGCCGTCGAGCGGAGCCGTGAACTTGTTGCCCGTCCGCACCGGAGCGCCTCCTGCTGCCGGAGCGCTCGCCGCTGGAGTCGCCATCTCGGTCGCGTCTGCCTGGTGCTACTATAAAAACTACGCCAACCCGCGATACGCTGCGTCTGCGTCGAATCCCCTTGCCGCCGCGCTGAAAACCACCGGCGAGGAGGCTCTTGCGCTCACGTGGCTGGTAATAATTGCACGTGGTCGCCTGCTTGAAGCTGCTGCTTGTTCCTCGGCCGCGCGCGGTCTCGACTGCGGTCGCGCGATGCTGCAGGCGTCTGTTACCGAAAAAAGACCGAGTAGCGAGCCGAGTCGTCGTCTCCGGGCGCCCGGCCGTCGGCTGCGCGCAGTCCGTTACGCCTCCCTCCTTGTCTGTCCGCGCTCCACACTACTCACCGGCGCCGGTCCAAAAATAACGAGCCCAGATCGCGCGCAAGCGGTCGCCGCGAGCGTCCGGGGGGGCGCTGTGAACCTCGACGTGTCTTGCGCTATTTATACGCCGAGCGCGCGGATGGTTTCGTCGGTTGAGAGGCGCTTCCCCCGCTCTATAAGTGGGCGGCGAGTGGAGGTCGAGGACAGGCTCGCTGGGAATAGAAGGAAGACGTGCGAGTGGGCAGACTCGCTCGCGCTATTCGTAGTGAGCAGAAAGTGGAAGATCGGGCCAGCAGGAGCCCCCCACGGCGCCTAAAATAATACGTCGGACGGGCCTTCACCACTGCCGCGGGACCAGCGCGTTCTTTCCTTGGTTTCCCGCCGCCTTGTTCCGCCTGTGCAGCGCACACGCGCGCGCCCCTCGGGCGCCCGCCGTGTTACTTGCGGCCTCATTTCTTCTTTATTTTCCCCTCCATACTGTGCACTTGAGCTCTCCATACATTTTATCGCAGCTCTTCGAAGTGTACAAAGTGGCGACGCTTCGCGGAAAGATTGGGGTACGCTGCCAAGGTTACTAAAGTACCCATCTTGAGTGGTTTTGTAACCCCCATGTAACCTCACCATCCATCTGTGATTGGCATAAAATTCTTTTCGATATCACCAATCAAATTGCCGTACATACTGTCGTTTCAGCCAATGATCATGCGCGTTTCTGGTTTCTGTCCCCCCCCCCCCTGCCTTTGCGACGCCGCCATAGAAACCTCGCCGTCAACATTCGGGAGAGAAAGTGCGCCCAAAGTCACGCGGGCGACGCAGTTCCGGGCGACGAAAGGGGAGGAAGCAGGCCGCTTCCCGCGCAGCCGACGGCTGTAAACGAAGGGCAAGACATGGCGCGAGGCGTGGGGCGCTTCCGCGGACTCACCGCGCTGCTTTTCGCGCTCGTGGCGTGCGCTTTAAGCGCGACTCCTGCGTTTGCGGATGAAGCAGTAGCAGCAGCAACCAGAGAGGGCGAGGGCGGCATGGCGGCGCTCGCACGCCAGATCAAGGACGAGGAGGGCGCGTTCGCGACCATCCTGTACGACTACGGCGAGGAGAGCGAGGCGCTGCTGCTGGCCACGCGCGTGCTCATGCGCTCGATCCGCGACTCGCGCACGCGCTTCCGGCGCATCGTGATCGTCCCGCAGGACGGCCTGGACCCTCGCAGCGAGGCCCAGCTGCTGCAGGACGACCCGCAGATTGAGATCGTGCGCGCCAAGATCCCCAACGTGTTCCGCCACTCGAGCCTGACGGACCACCGCACGCAGCTGCTGCACATGCGCAACAAGCTCGTGATCTGGGACGACCCGACGCTCGCGGCGCTCAAGCGCATCGTGTACCTGGACGCCGAGAACCTCGTGCTGCGCAACCTGGACGAGATCTTTGCGTGCCGCCAGTTCTGCGCCGTCGACAACGGCCAGTCGGTCGTGTACGCCAACAGCCTGCTCGTCATCTCGCCCGACTCGCTCGCTGCGCGCAGCTTGTACTCGGACGCGATCGACACGTTCATGATCACGGGCCGGGAGTACAACTACGTGGGCATCACGCAGGGCTTCCTGCCCGGGCTGTTCGAGGCGTTTGAGGAGAGCCCGCTGTTCTTCTTTGACGATGACGACGACGTCGACGAAGGCGACAAGGACGCGGTGGTCCACCGCCTGCCCTTCTACTACAGCATCAACCACATGGTCTTCTACGAGCGCATGAACTGGGACTTGTACCGCTGCAAGGACAAGAACGCGTCGTCGGATGCGATCCCCGGCCCGCTGCTCAGCTACAAGTACAGCGGCGCGACTGTCAAGCCGTGGTTCTGGCTGCCCTACGTCTACTTCCAGGTCTTCTGGCACTGGCAGAGTGTGCGCGCAACGCTGATGGAGGACCACATCGGGTTTTTCGTCAGCAAGTTCATCAGCCTCACGGTCATCTTCGCCTTCGCCTGGTCGGCCTACGCCATGCTGTGCCTCAAGCTGCACACGGAGCCGTCGGGCCGCCCTCGTCGACTTTCAAGCTGGGGTCTCCCGCAGCCGGGCAACGCGCAGCCATTGTCAATGGACGTGTTCAACTCGCGAGTCGTGCGTCGCGCGTGTCAGATCTCGTGCAGTGTGCTCTACGCAGTGGCGTCCACCCCGCTCGTCTCGAGCGTTGCGATCGTGCTGCTGGCGACGTGGGTCAGCGTCTTCTCGGTCCCGGGCACCATGCACCCAAGCTATGCCGGCAAGCTGTGGCTATACTTGGACGACCTGCTGTTCCTGACCGTGCTGCTCGTGTTCGCGCTGGCGCACACGTTCCGCACGGCCCAGTGGACAAAGGACAACGTTCCGTCAAGCGCCGTGCTGCTGCTGGACGCGCTGTGGCGGTGCGTCAAGCGCCTGCCCCCGCTCGTGGGCGCGCAGATGGTGTTCCTCTACTTCATTGGACGGACCGACCTGTTCATGAACCCTGTGCTGCGCCCCGTCGTGACCTTCTCGCTCTTCGCCGTTGTGCTGCTGATCGAGATGCGCATCCTCATGCTCGAGATGCTGCGGTTATCCAGACAATAGACACGGGCGTTGCGCGGACAGCAGAGGTGACGTGGTATAGCTGCGCTTCGGCTCTCGTTAGAAGTATCTTGGAAGGGGCCAGGTCGCAGGTGTGTATGACCCGACGAAATACACAAAACAACGTGGCGTACCCCACGGTGTCCACCGCTGCGTCTGATGGCATCCATCGTCTAGAGTCGCACTCGCCTCTTCCACGAGGCGTGTCCATTTCGCGGCTTGTGACTCGGCGAGACTTCATGTTCTCGCCCTGGAAGACACGCGACGTCATCAGCACCCCCTCCTCCTCCCACATTGACTCGGCTATCCATTCTCTTGGGCTTCCTGTCGGGACCAGTGCGATTCGAGTGGGGCAAGGAGAAGATCCAGCGGCGGACCACTGTCGCCAAGGTCAGAAAGGATCGGTGCCGCGCTTTAAATGCCTGGCCGTCGTCGGTTCTTTCTCGCGTCCGACGAGCCAGCTAGCGAGGACCCGCTAGCCACGACTGCACTTTCGCATCTGCGTCTTTTCCTCCACGTCACACCAAGTTGTCGATCGAGAGAATGGAGTGGTGTTCCGCGTCGGAAGCGGCGTCCTACGGGGCGTGGCGTCCACCGACGGGCGTCGCCGAGCCCTCTGCGTCTTCGTCGCGCCTCGGAACGGACCTGCCGCCGTTCATCCCGAGCGAGAGCGACCTGAACGTGCTCATCAGCGCCGTGGAGAGCGTGGCGTCTTTCCACTACGATGACCGCGCTCCTCCGCTGCTGTCGCCCATGACGACGCCTGCGCAGTGCTTCGCGGCTCCTGTCGCGTCGAGCGCGCAAGCACCGCCGTTGTACTGGGATGGCGCACAGTTCACAGCCGTCGGGATGTGTGACGACCTCGAGATGCCCATGATGCACGCGGAGCACGCGGCACTGCACACAGACAGCCAGACGAACGTGTTGGCGTCAACTTCCCCACACAGGGCCACGATCGCTCCGACTGGGCCCAAGGACAAGAAGCGGGCGCCGCCCTCTCCGTCGGAGCCATTCGCGACCCCAAAGTCACGCGGTGGTCGCCAGTGCCGAGTTCCAGACTGCGCCAAGGCTGTCCAGAGCAGGGGGCGCTGCGTGCGGCACGGCGGAGGCAAGCGCTGCCCCGTCGAGGGCTGCTCGCGCGGCGCGCAGGCGAACGGCAAGTGCAAGGCGCACGGCGGTGGCGTTCGCTGCACGGTTGAAGGCTGCGGCAAGACTACGCAGGGCGGAGGGCGATGCCGCAGGCACGGCGGCGGCAAGCTGTGCGAGTTCCCCGGGTGCACCAAGGGCGCCCAGCGCAAAGGCAAGTGCGCCGGGCACAAGGGCGTGCGCGTCTGCTCCGCCATTGGGTGCGCGCGGCCTGCGCAGGAGCGCGACAGCTTTTGCAACAACCACGGTGGGCAGCTGAAGGTCCACTTGTGAGGCGAGACGGTGTGACGCGTGCCAGATTGCTGCTCTCGCGATACTCGAGGAAGAGCAGGCGAGACGTGACATATAGAGAGAGCGACAGTAAAGAGTGTAGGAGAGACCGACAGAGCGAGTTGTGAGAAACCCAGAGACACAAGCTGCAGTTGTGGAAGTAGTCAGAGTAGTCCTAGTTGCAGTACTGTAGCGCGCGTGTGCAGACGAAGAACACCATTGGATCGCCTGGTGCACAGCCGCGGATGTATCGAGTCCCTTCGAGTAAATTGAACAACCCGAGCAACCAAATGAAGGCACCGCAACGTCGTCGCCCGACGATCTGCAAGATGGTGCACTCCATGCCCGGTCACTTTCAGTTCGAACGCATTGCATCCCGCAGTCTCCACACGTTGAAACAGCTCATGCCAGTATTTACAGTCCTGGCCAAAAGTAAATGAGGTCGCAATTTTGGCCAGAAAATCAGCCAATAGGAACTCTACAACGCTCAAAATCGGCCCAAATACTCCTCAAATCGTATTTGAGACGATGGCAGCATTTTTTTCCGCACTTGATTTGAGTAAGTGGTCGATCCAGAGAGGGGTCCAAAATCGGGGTGG